>JAJAGP010001671.1:0-169971 GCA_025084515.1 Ancistrus triradiatus | reverse complement strand
GACATACTTTTCAGATTTTGATAGACCCTCTGGGTATTTTCCAGTACTTTTATAAGTTAGTAATGTTTCATACTGAGTGGGATCCATGCTGACATGTAAAAGTAAAAAACAACCGCAATCTCATTTAAAGTGTTTATATTTCTAATGACCAAAGAGCTACGCTAAAAAGTCGTCAGTGTTACATCTGGTACATCTGATTTAAGCAAAATGTTTACATGACATGATAAAATATTCGTAGTAGAGTGTCAATAATCACGTTTAATTCATGATTAACATATGTCATTTAATTATTCATAATAAACAACACTAGAAAAACAGCAACAACTAGATGGCGAAAGTTCGTGGACGAACTTTGAGGTTGGCTTGAAAAAGCGCCCTTACCCGTGGGACCACAATGCATTAAATGTCACCTCAGATTGCACCCGCAACCAAGCTTGCCAAATTTTGTGCCTGTAGGTGGAAAACTGACTGAGTTACAGTCATTGGCCCACCCAGGGGCCCCAGTGCCCAGCCGGGGTCCACAGGGGCCCCATGGGCCTCACATGTCATCTCAGATTGCACCCGAGACCAAGCCTGCCAAATTTTGTGACCGTAGGTCGAAAACTGACTGAGTTACAGTCATTGGCCCACCCAGGGGCCCCAGTGCCCATCCGGGGTCCATAGGGGACCCATGGGCATCACGTCACCTCAGATTGCACCCGGGATCAAGCTTGCCAAATTTCGTTGCCTATATAGGCAACCACACTAATAAGACTTTTGGATAACAATAGTGTGGTTGCCTATATAGGCAACCACACTAATAAGATCTCGGAAAACAGTATGTTGGCTTTTTCAAGCCAACCTAATTAATCAATTAATTAAAGATAATAATAATAAGATCTAGAATAACAGTATGTTGGCTTTTTCAAGGTCCAGGTCCAATCTGGTCTCAGGTCCAATCTGGTCTCAGGTCTCTGATTATGTGTATTATTTGTAAATTTGCAACTATATACAGGGAAACAAGACAGCATATTATATTAGATTCAACTTTATTGTAATTACACATATACAAGTACAACGCAACGAAATGTAGTTTAACATCTAACCAGAAGGGCAATAAGCAGCAATGTGTCGGAACGTACAATAAATTCAAAAATATATAAATCGGCTCACAATCAGGAACCGACTCCCGTCGTTCATTTCAAAGAGCCGGCTCTTAGAGCCGGATCAGTCGCGACCGACACTACTACACATGGCACGAGGGACAGAAGAGGGAGCTCCGGCGTCTGTTCCGTCTGTCTGTAAACACACGACAGAACCTCTGTAGGTCCATAAGTACCTGTTTATTTATTTATAAATTCAACCTATTCTGTTTTTGTTTCATTTTCATTATTGTTTATTTTGGTTTCACGAATTTAATTTCCCCCTTCTGCTTCGGAACAATAAGAAGAAGAACATTAAATGAAGTGTGCTGTTCAATTCCGCTCTACTCGTGTGGAGTTTGCAGGTTCTCCCTGTGTCCACATGGGTTTTGTCCAGGTAGCTACTTCGGTTTCCTCCCACATTTCATAGATATGCATTATGTCAACCGGTCTCTGTAAAGTGTATCGTGTGTGAGTTTGTGTGTTTATGTGCATTTCTGATGAAGCTGTCACTACTCCCCATAGAATGTTGACCATGTTGTTAACTTAAATGTTAACAATTAGAGGGCACAACATAATTTTTGAAACGGTAACACAAACTTAACAGTGAGTAAGTTTGAACCATAGACTCCCAGCTCTACTTTGACATCTACTGGACAACAGACTTTTATAACTGTCTCCCAGAAGTTGAATCAGTTCATCCGGACATAAGGTTCTGTCGGAGAAACGTTTCGTCACTCATCTAAGTGACTTCTTCAGTCTCAGCTAGTTGGAAAACTTCCCTAATCTTATATACAGCACCTTTGCATAATGACTGGTACCAGCACCATTGCATAACAATGGGACCGGTAAGCAGTTTAATATGTAGATACCAATCCATTAATGACAATGGCCACGTGTGCCATTCACACAGGATTGGGGAAGGGCTGCTATAGCTGCATTGTAAGATGGTGAGAGGTATACTGTACTTTGAGGCCTCCTTGGTTCAGGGATGAGCCTTCCCTTTTTACAAAAATGGCTTCTTTTACTTCGAGGATTGTTATGCAATGGTGCTGGTACCAGTCATAATGCAAAGGTGCTGTATATAAGATTAGGGAAGTTTTCCAACTAGCTGAAACTGAAGAAGTCGCTTAGACGAGTGACGGAACGTTTCTCCGACAAAACCTTATGTCCAGATGAACAGATTAAACTTTGGGATTTTCTTACCTGGATTATTGAACTTGCATCAAGACACTTATAACTGACCCTAATTAAATGATTTTATGAATCTCAACAGTAACCATTTTTGATTAAAATAAGACAACAGGGCATTCAGGGTGTGCCGTGGTTTAATAAGCTACCTCCATTATTGTGATCTGTGTTGAGTCCAGCCTTCTGGCTAAGTCACATGCAGGCACAATTGGATATGTAAAACGTGAAAAGAAAATAAGACCATTACATCCATGTAACATTTTTTTGTTCTGTAGTGTCCACTTGAATCTCTGTCTACTCTGGTTTTTGGTAGCATCCCCACTCCACCTGGACAGACACTGTACTAGATATAGAAGCATGAAACTGATCCAATACTATACCTTGTACAGTGGTTTCAATGACATGCCAAACTGGTAATATAATACAAATATTATGATGCAAAGCTTAAAACCCACTAAACATGAGTGACCACATACTTGGGCTTTGGAGAGGATCTATTTGACTATATTCTTGTGAAAATAATGTCTTGGTATGTTGTTGAGTTGCTAAACATTTTATAAGTGTCTGTTTTTTGTTTAGTAGGTTTGTATTTTCACTGTTTCAACTGACTTTTGACAAATCACATTCTGCTGCATTCCTGTTTGTGGACATAAAAAATTGCAGTTCATGCTATTCTGTTTTCTGCCATATTCCTGAATATGTGTTTATGAGTCTGTGACAGTGTGTCCCCTGGGGTGGCTGTGTGTGGCAGCAGAGAGAAGCTTCCTTTTTATTCACCACCAACTTGCGACATTTATGAATTACAAATTGCAATTTTATTTTAAAGTCAGTATGGACTGATTAAAAGTAAATGTTGGGACAGTCTCTAACCCCTTCTACACAAGGTACAGATTCTTATAATTTATTTATTTATTTATTTTCAAATTTTGCCCATACTGACAGGTTTATGCCGTGGTGCTTTCCCTAGGGTCACCTGCTTGCTCAGCATCAAATGACGTAAATGTCATATTTTCATTTAAACAAATGTTGTATTCAAATGTAAAAAAATGTATTCCACACTGGTCCATCAATCTTACGTAACCACATATTCACACCCTTAAACAGCTATGTTCTGTAGTGTAAACAAAATAGTGCGGAAAGAAGAAGTGTGAATACTGTAACTAATAAACAACTTGGTGTTAATGTCATGGTTTATTCACATAGATGTGGAAACCTTTAGCTTAATAACTTCTGCTTGGTCATAAAGGTGCATGTGAAACTGCTATTTAAGTGCATGACAAATTAACGGAATGGATGAATAGGAATTCAGAGGTACATGAAATCTAAGACGAAACTAAAACATAAGTTTAAGTGCATGTAATGGAGTGAACTACATTTTTGGTCTCTTGTGAGTTCCTTTTTTCTTAGTGAAGAAAAATATTCTGGTCCATTAACTCATTGCTGATACTCATTGCTGAAGTCCCTTCATTATATTAACTCTAAAGCCTGAAATGTGAACAATAATCACACTATAAATACGATTGCAAACACAAGCTACTGAACAAAAACCTAAACTTCAGCAAACTGTGTACTTTCTGTCCAAACAGTTGATAACACCTACCAGGCCTAACAGCGCCAATCTGGTCTGGATTCAACCATTGTTAACCAGTGAGTTAATGCCAGGTTTACCAATAAACTATGTATAAATTTCAGTTTGAACTTGTTTCACCAGTGTTTTCCAAATTATCAGAGGGATCAATATTCAGTGATTTAGTTGGCTAAATTGTTGGTGTTGCTATTCCCTATGCGATAATACTTGTTTTTCATTCTCATTATATTTCACTGTAATTCCCACCCATTTTATCAGGACTGGCCAACAGCTGATTAGGCAGGTTGATATTAATTTATCAGTGATGAACCATATAAACCATAAAGAGCTTCTGTTTGTGGATGTGTAGTCCAGAGAACTTATTTCAAGACACATAGTGAGCTTTGTCTGTATGGAACACCCATCTAATTATGAAGCAGATTTGCCATTGGTTTGGCCCTCATTGTTCTTAATGAGGCCATACTCCAGAGCCAGGTCTAAGCAGTGTTGGGCTGCCCTGATGATGGGAGCGCGGCTGGGGTCAGATGCTTTAGCCAGGACAGAGAGGATTTCCAGTGCCTCACTCTCCATTAGATTCTCAGCGAGACTCCTCTCCGCCTGCATCAGGTTCAATGTGATTATCACACCGCGGTGGCACAGATCCTGACTTTCACTCAGCAGCAGTGCCTGCAGGATCTCCAGCCAGTGGGTGGTCTACAAAGAGGAGAGACATGGAGACAATTAATGAAATGTAGAGCTATCCCAGGAATTAATTGGCCACAGCCGTTAGAATGCCAGCGATGGGATGCCAGTCCACTGCAAGGCCCTGCACGGGTTGCTGTTGCTGCACCGCATGACAATCCCTGACTATGATTAGATGGTAGCGTCACAGCACCACACAGAGTCACCTCAGCTCAGTTTTCATTCCTGGAGAAGTTGCAAGTCTGCCTCAGCCACATCTAGCACTAATAAGACATTCACAAGTGCCTTTTCTTTAAGGTAATTACATATACCAGTCACAGTCCCCTCCATAATTATTGGCACTCCTAGTAAAGATGAGTAAAACGAGTTAAGAAATTGAACTTTTTCATTATTACACTAACTGTATATTTTTAGGTCAGTAGCTATTTCTATAAACATTCACTGACAAGTTCAACACACATTTCTCTTATTTGAATTGTGTGTACTCATGTCTTAGCCATATTGAAGACATGACATAATTTAACAGAATTTGACATCTAGGGTACAGTGGGCCAAAAAATATTTAGTCAGCCACTGATTGTGCAAGTTTTTTAGCAGTTCTCCTACTTAGAAAGATGAGAGAGGTCTGTAATTTTCAGAGTGAATCTACAATAGGCAAGCAGGTTGGTGTGAATAAATCAACTGTGGGAGCAATTGTAAGAAAATGGAAGACATACAAGATCATTGATAATCTCCCTCGATCTGGGGCCCCATGCAAGAACTCATCCCGTGGGGTCAAAATGATCATGAGAACGGTGAGGGAAAAAAAACCCCAGAACTACACGGATTGACCTGATGAATGACCTGCAGAGAGCTGGGACCAAAGTAACAAAGGCTACCATCAGTAACACACTACGCCGAGAGGGACTCGGATCCTGCAGTGCCAGGCGTGTCCCCCTGCTTAAGCCAGTACATGTCCAGGCCCGTCTGAAGTTTGCCAGAGAGCATATGGATGATCCAGAAGAGGACTGGGAGAATATCATGTTGTTAGATGAAACCAAAATAGAACTTTTTGGAAAAACTCAACTCGTTGTGTTTGGAGGAAGAAGGATGCTGAGTTGAGCCATACCTACTGTGAAGCATGGGGGTGGAAACATCATGCTTTGGGGCTGTTTTTCTGCAAAGGGAACAGGACGACTGATCCGTGTTAAGGGAAGAATGAACAGGGCCATGTATCATGATTTTTTTAAGCCAAAACCTCCTTCCATCAGTGAGAGTATTGAAGCTGGAACGTGGCTGGGCTTCCAGCATGACAATGATCCCAAAACACACTGCTCGGGGCAACGAAGGAGTGGCTCCGTAAAAGCCATTCAGGGTCCTGGAGTGGCCTAGCCAGTCTCCAGGCCTCAACCCCATAGAAAAGTTGTGGAGGGAGTTGAAGGTCCATGTTGCCCAGCGACAGCCCCAAAACATCACTGCTCTACAGGAGATCTGCATGGAGGAATTGACCAAAATACCAGATACAGTGTGTGCAAACCTGGTGAAGACTTTCAGGAAACCTCTGTCATTGCCAACAAAAGGTTACGTTTACAAAGTATTGAGTTTGAACTTTTGTTATTGACCAATACTTACTTATTTTCCACCATGATTTATAATTAAATTCTTTAAAAAAAATTACAGACCTCTCTCATCTTTCTAAGTAGGAGAACTTGCACAATCAGTGGCTGACTAAAATATTTTTTTTGCCCCACTGTACATCGTATATATACACCCCAGTGAAACAGGAAGTCATGGATTACTGCTTCAAAGAACCTAGAGTCAAAAATATAAATATAAAAAATGCTTCAATTAGATTCCATTTCTAAGAATAATGCGTGGTGCCAAAATTATGCACCATAAAGTGCCACAAAACACACACACACACACACACATACACCACACACACACACACACACACACACACAATTATTTCTTGCTAAGGATTTTAATTAAAGGTTGGATTTTTCTCAATTTTCAGTGCAAGATAATTCAGAGAAGTCAGTAGCTGGTTTTAATTGGAAGAATTCAGTAAGTAGTTATATGTCAATTCGTCCTTGCTGGTTGAATTATAATGGAAAGAATAATGTGGACCTAGTTTTATTATGGGCTAGATTGAAAGATGATTATTGAAATTGCCTGCAGTCTTAATACCAACTGCTCTTTCCATTTTTAAAGTAAAATTAGAATCAAACTACATCTGCTTGCCTTTTTAATATTTCGTTTAGTTTCACAGGTGATAAGTAAGTAATTTTTGCCACCTTTTTCATTGATCCCCCTTAATTATCAGTATATACTGTATTTGATCAAATGTTAACTATAATTAGAAATATTTTTCTAATTTTACAAGTTGCAATTATATAATTGGCTTTATATCTACCATTCACTGCAAACAATTTCAGAAGTGTAAATTCCAAAAAAGGGTTTTTTTTGCCTGAGTTTTTTATTTACCCCCTTGTTATCAGTTCACTGTAATTTGATCCATTAATTACCGTATTTTCCGGACCATAAAGCGCACCGGGTTAAAAGGACGCAATACAACGATCGGCTGCTAACGGATCTATTTTCAATACATAAAGCGCACCGGGTTTTATAAGACGCATGAAATGAAACAAAACTCTTAAGTTCCGTCGGAAACTCAGTTTGGTCTTTACCTGGCGCAGGGCGTCTTCTTGCTTCCTCCACTTCCGTATCATTGATTCGTTAATGTTGAAATCTCTCTCGCAGCTGCTCTATTTTTATGTTGTATTGCGTGACCGATAGCGTTGTGTTTGAAAATCCGCTTTGAAAATAAATGAATGAATGCATGCCAACCCTAATGCTGAAGCACATACCGTATTACCCCACTATGTTGTGCACTACGTTTGCCTTAAGCTCAGTAACCTACCAAAGACCGTGCTAAAACATTTTGACAGGTTTATGAGCGCCGGGTACCATCTACAATCGTTGTTGTAGGTCAGAAGGCTCAACCAGAATTAATTCATACATTAGACGCACCGCATTTTAAAGGCGCACTGTCGATTTTTGAGAAAATTAAAGGATTTTAAGTGCGCCTTATGGTCCGAAAAATACGGTAGTACTTTTTGTTCTAGTAAAACCAAATGAAAGCCGTCTGTCAGATAATCTAAAACGACTCACTGTGCTGGGAATTCGAGGGCACAGCTCAGGCATTTCCCCAGTCAACACTGCCAGGGTTCCTGCAGCAGCCTTCCTCAGTCTCTCATCATCCTCACCACTGTACAGTACCAGTAATTTCAAACGGTCACTGTCTGTGGCCTGGTACAGTTTCTGCACCTGCAGGATCAGACAAACATACCCCAACCCAGGGAAAAGAAAGGGCTGTAGATTAATGTGTCACCTTCGACATTTTCTATATAAACTGTTGGGATGGAACATACCTCAGGGCTTAAGATCAAGTTACACATGCACTCAGTGGCTGCTGCTCGCACTAGGTCATGTTCTTCAAACATGTAACCCTCTACTTTAGGTACAGCTTTCTCTTTGATGATCTTCTGTCTGTAACCCAAAGTATGTTTTTCATTTCCTAATTCTCTTTCAACTACTTATTTCATTACATCTTCTAACACGGTAAGAACACAGTTGTTCCTTTAGTATAACTGGTTAGACTAACCGAAGCCTGTCGCTAATCCCAGCCAGGTTGGTGAGGGCCATCAGAGCCTCAAAGTTCTGAAGAAGTGAGCACTCCAGGGCCAGGAGACTGACAAGTGGACGCACCACCTCATAAACCTAAGCACATGCACAGACACAGATGTTAGAAATATATATATTAACACTGTTAATCAATTTTGATATAAATCTACGCTAGCCCAGAGTTATAAGCTGCATCTAAAAACTTCCCCTAATTACTATTCACTACATTCTATATACCTTATATGTCCTATATTAACCTATATGGAACATTACTGTGTGACAGCATACTCAGTTGCACAAACGTGCAAAACTAGGGAAAACATGAATATAAATATAAATAAATAATACATAAAGTATTTCAGCTGTAAAAGGGGCCAAAAGAAAAAGTCTCATGTGCATTAATCAGCTATTAAGGTATGACAATAATAGACCTATAGTATATTGGCATAGACCATGCTTTAAGTGTCACATGCTTCACAGCTTGAAAACAAGATGTAAACCATTTTGATTACATACAATACTGTGCAAAAGTCTTAGGCCACCATTAGATTTGTTGTTTTAGCAATGGTATAATGATCCTACTGTATATAATATATTGTCGACCACTGGATCCAAAAATTTCAAACTTGGATTTCTCACTCCATAATACTCCTTTCCAATGGTCTTGATTTCAATCTTTGTGAGTTTTAGCATATCTTAGCCATCTCACCCTGTTCCCCTTCCAGAAAAATGCTTTATTGGCTTATTGTTTTTAATACTGCATACAAATTTCCTGCATGTTCTGGTTGTACAAGAGAGACATTGTGGTAAGAGAGAGGAAAAAATTATATATGGTCACTTATATCATCGCTAAAACAATGGCATATCTAAACTAAAGGTGGCCTAATACTATACTTCATATAATAATTTAATTAAAATCTAAAGCAACAAATGCATGTGAACAACTTGGGAATTTCCTTTCTATTGATGATTGCGGTTTCATTTCGAAGACAAGAAGCAAGCAGTAAGGAGTCCGAAAAAAATGGGGTCAGGTCTCACCCTCTCCCCGGGGAAGGCAATCTCAGGGTTTGAGGTGATGGCGATCTTGGCCAACGCTTGTGCTGCTTTGATTTTGCCCACATCTGTGTTCTCTGACGCCAAAGGTAACAAGGCCTGTGTGATACATGCACGTTTACTCGTCATTATCTGCATAAACAAAAGGAATGATAATGTTTCAGATCAGCGTTCAGGTTTGTTTGACGTTGGAAGGTCTTACTTTTCCTCCACCTTGTGCCACTACCATTCCTCGATCCTCCTGTCGTTCCACCAGAGCCAGAAAAACCCTGTTACACAGAAGAAGAGGGATGTGTTAACAGAAAGTCAAAAGAGTGAGAAAGCACAAGAACTGCTTTAAGAGCTCATGCACTCTGAATACAACTTTGAACCATATATACACAGACCTTGCCATGCTTTCTCTGCAGGTGTCAGTAAGAGCAGCACTTTCTTGTTTGGCCATACACACCAGAGCTGATACCACACCGGCCTCCAACAACTTCACCAGTCTCTTCTCAACAAAAGTCTGAGCGTCCTAAATACCACAGAAGGCATTATTACTGCTTTCCGAACAGTACATCATTCCAAAATGAACAGCTCTACATTAATCTGAGTGACTTGTATTCCTAGCATACTTTATTAGTGTTCTGTTGTATGCAGATACCTTTGGATGCTCCTCTGGCACATGCTGCTTGGCATATTTTGCCAACTCCACCATCTGTGGATCGGGTTTCTCAACGTCATAACTGTTGGTGCAGTTTACCAGCGTGGATCCAATGGAAAACAACACTGTCTTATCCTCTGACTGCAGGCAAATTATATACAGTACACATGCATTTGTGAATTACATTAACAGAGTGACTTTCATAATTAAATGCTTGTCATTTCATTTCTTCCAGCTTCACATTGCACTTATGTGCATAATAGCTTTAGTGAATGACCTGTGCTAAATGATAAGAGACACTCTCATGTGGCGATACAAGGAAAGAGTCATCCCTTTATGCCCAAATAAAGCCAGTCTCTCTTAAACAGGATAAATTTCACCAGTGTTATCATGGTGTTAACTACCACTATATTTACCTTAGCCAGCTGAAACATGGCCTGTAGAGCATTCTTATCCTCCACCAAATCCTCTTTTACATCAGCATCAAACGTGAGGTATGCAAGGCCTTCTACAGCCCAGCGCCGGGAGTTTAGGGGAAGAGAGTCATTGCACACCCACCTGACAAAATGACACGCATTTACAGAAGAAGCCCCATGATATTCTGATATACTGTCTAATTACTATTGCTCATTTGTTAAACTAGTAGGCCTCAGTAAACATGGATCAGTATAACAAGCTACACTGTTGAATATGCATTCTTATTCCTCTGAACTGAAGTTGCTATAAACTAGATTTTAAAACATCAGGACCGATCTTCCATCTGAAGTCGCATGACTCAAAGCTTTTCAGAAATGTGCTAAATTTGATGACGTACTTCCTGCACTGTTTGGCGAGTTTGAGAGTTGACCCTTCTGCAAACTGCTTCATGCTGAAGTCTGTACCTCCTGCTGAGCCAAGTTTACACAATCCCTGCAAAACAAAGCCATACAGATTCCAAGACCAGACTCATTAAACAATAACTGAAAATGTGATTATAACAGCAACTAAACGTTTCCTGTAACTGTTGATCAGTCCTGCACACCGGCTTGGAGGAATTTCTAGCCCATTCCTCCGTACAGAACAGCTTCAACTCTGGGATGTTGGTGGGTTTCCCTCACATTAACTGCTCGCTTCAGGTCCTTCCACAACATTTCGATTGGATTAAGGTCAGGACTTTGACTTGGCCATTCCAAAAACATGAACTTTATTCTTCTTTAACCATTCTTTGGTAAAACGACTTGTGTGCTTAGGGTCGTTGTCTTGCTGCATGACCCACCTTCTCTTGAGATTCAGTTCATGGACAGATGTCCTGACATTTTCCTTTAGAATTCTCTGATATAATTCAGAATTCATTGTTCCATCAATGATGGCAAGCCATCCTGGCCCAGATGCAGCAAAACAGGACCAAACCATGATACTACCACCACCATGTTTCACAGATAGGATAAGGTTTTTATCCTGAAATGCAGTGTTTTTGTTTCTCCAAACATAACACTTTTCTTTGAAACCAAAATGTTGTATTTTGGTCTCATCCGTCCACAAAACATTCTTCCAGTAGCCTTCTGGCTTGTCCACGTGATCTTTAGCAAATTGCAGACGAGCAGCAATGTTCTTTTTGGAGAGCAGTGGCTTTCTCCTTGCAGCCCTGCCATGCACACCATTGTTGTTCAGTGTTCTTCTGATGGTGGACTCATGAACATTACCCAATGTGAGAGAGGCCTTCAGTTGCTTAGAGGTTATCCTGGGGTCCTTTGTGACCTCGTCAACTGTTACACACCTTGCTCTTGGAGTGATCTTTGTTGGTCGACCACTCTTGGGGAGGGTAACAATGGCACTTCCACAAACGTATTGTGAAGAGCAGACTTTGATAGATCTCTGTTCTTTAAATGAAACAGGGTGCCCACTCACACCTGATTGTCATCCCATTGATTGAAAACACCTGACACTAATTTCACCTTCAAATCATCTGCTAATCCGAGAGGTTCACATACTTTTGCCACTCACTAATATGTAATAAGGATAATTTTCCTCAATAAATAAATGACCAAGTATAATATTTGTGTCTCATTTGTTTAACTGGGTTCTCTTTATCTACTTTTAGGACTTGTGTGGAAATCTGATGATGTTTCAAGTCATATTTATGCAGAAATATAGAAAATTCTAAAGGGTTCACAAACTTTCAAGCACCACTGTACATGTAGCTAACCTATGCATGTTTAAATATATTTATTACATTAGGAAACCATTATCCTCAAAAGTGGCTGGATTATAATACTCACCACGAGAGCTCGTACACGTATTTGTTCACTTTCACTCTTCTTATAAAGGTCCTTCAGCAGTGCCACTCCATTTGCCGTAATGAAGGAGGCTCTCTTGGCCTTGCCTGCTGCATGAATGAGCGCTTCCACTGCCACTTGCTGGTGGGTGACTTCCTCAGAGGCACACAGAGAAATGACAGCATCCATCATACCAGACATCTCAAGGGTACGGTTACCCACATCGCTAGGGCCCTGTAGCAGCACTGACACAGTCTGTATAGCACGAAGTTTCCTTTCCAAACCTGAGCCTGCAAAATGGCACCTGCACAGACAACAAGTGGCACGGAGTATCAGAAAAACTCCTTATCTTAGCAGTTTTTAAATGACCATGTAACGCTGTCTAAGCCAAACTTACCGCACATATTCCTCACACAGCTGGTTGAAGTTTTCTCTCTCTTTGTCACTCTTCAGATCATCATACAACTTATTCAGCAGCACAGAGCAGCTCATGGGGGTGCTGTCGGTTAGCGGTGGCCCATCCATAATCTCAGGAATTGTTCCTGCAACTTCTAGAATTTTCTTCAGACCTAGGGGAAGACAACAAGTAACTGACACAGTAGCTTACAAGAATTGAACATAAATGTATGCACACTCCAGCTAGGGTGATTAAAATGCTTCATTCATCTTTTTTGCATCCTCTTCTTTGCCACACTGAGTGAAAGTCTAAAAGTCTAATGTTCAGAAGAACTTCTTACCCTGGTCAATGACCCACAAGCTAAGGGAGTTGTCTGGATTTTTGGGAGATTTCCGGGGAACCTGTTTGACCAGCAGGTTGATAGCACTGTCACGTCCAGGTCCAGACACATTTGTTGCAGGAAGCATGTCAATCAGATGCTGAAGCATTGACCGCAGCTCACGGGAAGGTTCTATTGCATAAAGACACATTACAAACAATTTACACGTCCGTGCAATACTGTGCAAAACTCTTACACCACCATTAGATTAGATACAGCGTTGTTTTAGCAATGGTATAATAACCATATATATACTTCTCAGTCTCTATATTATAGTACAACAAAAAATATATAGCCTGTATAGGATACAATGGCAAGAACTTAGTCTGAGCTCCCCTTTCACGTGAGCAAAAGCAGCATCTGGCAGCTTAATCAGAATGCCAAGTTGATTGTTCTACAGTCTGAAGAAGCTTGATCAGGAATGGTCTTTTTGGAAGGGTAGCAGCCAGTAAGCCACTTTTATGGAAGTGGAACAGGAGCGAAAGGCTAAGATATGCTCAGAAAGCTTGCAAAGACTGGAATGAAGATCAGTGGAAAAGAGTATTATGGAGTGACTGATCCAAGTTTGAAATTTTTGGGTCCAATCATGGACAATATGTTATATACGGTCAGCATACCATTGCTAAAACAACAAATCTAATGGTGGCCTAAGATTTTTGCACAGTACTGTATGTAGCCAAAAGGGTCTACATCTATAGTTTTCAGTCTGTGACACCCCCTGTAGCACGTGATACAATAAGGATGATCTATGCTAATATACTAAAGATATATTATTATAGATGTTTCGCAGCTCAAGCACTTTATGTATTACTTATTTACATTCATGTGTTCAGTAGCATTCAGTACACAAAAACACAACAAAATGACCACACAGAACATATTGTAAGACTTTGGGACAGTACTGTACATTAACTGAAAACATGTACAAAAATTGAAAGTTAAAAAGGTCCACAAAAAGATCCACATCGCATTTTTGTTAAAATCTACACTTTCAGGTAAACTAGAGCTGAATAACATGTATCACTGCTTCTAGTAACATGTATAACGTTTAGTCCAGGACCTCACCTTGGAGTATGGCCTCATCTTTCCCCCTGACCTCCTTCTTCATGCCCTCTGTGAGAGCCTCAAACATCACTTGAAGCAGGTGACATGCAGACAGGGACACCGGCGAGGCACCGGATCCCATTACCCCACATAGTCTGTCCATACCTAGCTTATTCACTATGGCCAGTGTCTACAAAACAGGGATTTCCATAAACAAAAGGTTAGAAACATGAATGAAAGCTCAGTGACACATTTACAGCATTTAGCAGACGCCCTTATCCAGGGGACTTACAGTGGATACAGTCTTACAATCCAAGCAATTGTAAGTTAGAGGCCTTGCTCAAGGACTCAACAGTGGCAGCTTGGCAGAGGTGGGATTTGAACCCTGGACCTTCTGGTTCATAGTTCAGTACCTTAACAACTAGGCTACCACAGTCCCACAGACACATTGCCTGAGATGTGTTAACACTACGCTGGAGCTGCTAGGCTTCTCCATTACCAAAACACTGGGCGTGTTTACATGCGCTTAATAATCAGATTACTGTAGAAAATCAGATTTTCTCAGGAACCTAATCAACGGGTGCACTTGGGTAATCCGATAATGGGAAAGAGCTGGGTTTACATGACTCCGGCAATAAAAGGAATTCTACTTTGCAACCAGCCAATAATCTCACAGAAGGATGTGACAGAAACTTCAAACTTTTAAAAACTGAATAATTAAATTCCTCAAGCACATATTGCATTTCAGAGTCTCCCCAAAAGTGTTTGGTAACCATTTCGCAGATGCTATGTTTAATACCAGGGTTGCCAGATCCTGCGAGATAAATAATTTTTATTATTATTTAAAAACAATTATGTAATTATATAGCTTATATAAAATGCCACCCAATGTATTTTACTACCAGACCTTCACTTAATGTTAACTACATTACCAATGCTTTTTCAAGCTAATCAACCTAGCTAAAATTGTCTAAGTTTAAGTAGTAAAACTAGTCCATTACAGTTCAACATCCTGTTTGGACACCTCTAAAAGATGGATCACCAAGTGTCTCACCCTGGACTGATGTCCTGTGCACAGGCCAACCAGGGTCCTGAGTGCAGAAAGGACAATTTCCTCTTGTTTAGATTCCAGCAGTTTCTGCAGCAGTTGTACTCCATCGTTCCTGAAGATCTGCTCTGCTCCGGCATCTTCACGGGACAGCACCACCAGGTTCTGAGCAGCCTGAGCAAAACAGACAGTGTCATTTAATGGAAATGCTTACAAATCATGTCCCATTTGTAAGACGTGACCCAGATGTATGAGCACCTTCTGTCTGTCCGAGGCCTGTGCAGAATCATCTAAAAGAAGTTTGAACATCTGCTGAACCCGCGAGTCTGTGGAAGAAAGCTGCACAGCCTAAAGGAATGAAAGGACATGGAAACAGTCAGCACCACACTGCAGAGCCTTCAGCAGTGATGACACGCAGTCACCTAGAACACTGTATTTGCTACACCAAGTGCACATCTGTTTTATCAAAACTTTGTCTAGTGAGGACTGATCACAGATATTGGCCCATATTTATGAAAGGTGTGTACAGAGATATGTGATGGGAAGTCACAGATTTCACTGATTAAAGCCGTTTATCAATTCCACTTCTTATCTTCATGATTAAACATGCTTCTGTTCAGAATGTAGATAAATAAAATGTAATAGTTTAACAACCTTGATTTTGAATGAAATCAAAATAAGTTAGGCCAAATTTTAATGTCATTAAAATTTTATACTAATAATTTTCCCTCTAGAGGTAATTCTCCTAACCTGCCAGCTGCTTTTCTCCAACTGCTCTACCATTGGTATGGATGTGAGTTGCAAATTAAATGTAAATAAGGTGTGTGTATGCAGGCTCTTGACTGTTTCCACTAAAAGTTATTCATTAAACAATTGCTTGTTTCAATGCTGTACAACAATGCCATGCCATTCTGGTCATTCACATACGCACTCAATAACAGACAGGCCAATATTTCACTGGTTTTGATCATCTTCTGACTAAAATATTTGACCAAAAGTTGAAGGTTAATGACAGGTTGGCCCATTGATTGCAGATAACGAACAAACGGTGCTCAGGAATAAAAGGCTTAAACTCGGTGCACAATCTCTGAAAGAATCCTATCGCTTCAGACAAGAGTTTTAAATAGCAGCAGATGTGATTAAGGACATACAGTACAGGTGAGATGAATCAATATGCAGGCTGGGAAATGTGAGAACGTTTGGGATGGAATCCAGACTACCGGAAATAAGAGGTGGCAGTCATGAACGTGAGATGGATCTAAAGTCAAATATCAGCATCTCACACTGTAAAAACGATGTAAGTAGCAATACAACTGAGGAGGTAATTAAAATGTTTACTGGAATCCTTTCAGCATCTCCACAGACATTAGATAAGCAAGCTGTAATCACCATTCATGTGTATCAGTAACAGAATTATAGTTTTTATTATGTATCCTTCGAAAATCACCAATAAGATAACTACCAAAATAAAAAAAAAACGAACTTTTCTGTTTCACTTTTGGCTCAGTGGGTTCAGAATTTCAATTTATCCTTCGGAAAGAAATCTTTAGTTCAGAGCATCACTATTAATTAATGCCATAATGCTCTGACAAATATGGGCCAATAGTGTATTTTTAAGGTAAATTTGTACTATTTGTAAATAGTTTAAGGTAAATACATTTACAGCATTTAGCGGACGCCCTTATCCAGAGCGACTTACAATTGATACAGTCTTACAATCCAAGCAATTGTGGGTTAAGGGCCTTGCTCAAGGAGCCAACAGTGGCAGCTTGGCAGAGGTGGGATTTGAACCATGGACCTTCTGGTCAGTACAGTACAGAGGTAAATATTAGGCTACAGTTAGCAACAAGCCCCATATAACTGTTGAGCTCACCTTCTGTTGTATCTGAGCACTGAGCTGCCTGAGAAGCTCTTGAAATGCCTTGTTCTTGGGCTCTAGCTGAGCACATTTTTGGGCATCAAGGAAGGCCTGATCCAACTGGTCAAGCTTATGCAAAGCCTGTGCACGACGAAACCGGGCCTTAATGTCACCTGGGTCTATGTCAAGAGCTAATTAAAACATAGTACAAACTTAGGCATAGTCTTCATACATTTTAAATACACTGGTGTGAAACTAATCTGTGGTCTGCATTAATACAATCAGCATACTTAATAGTAAAAAGGCAAGTCAATGTAACAATATGTGAATATCATAAAAATTACATGCAAATACACTTCCTAATTTATTGTAAATGCGGACAGTAGTTGTATTCTACAAAGAAGTAAAATTAAATAATGTTTTGTTAATAGTAAAACATTTTTTTTCCACATTTAAAAACGTGGAATAATCATCAAAACGAAGTTCTATCTTGGTGTTGTACCTTTAGTGGCGTCTGCTTTGGTCTTTGCATAGTCATTCAGTTTAAGGTAGCAGGCAGATCGGTTGCGGTACAGCACAGCATTCTGGGACTCACTGTCACTCAACGTCAGAGCTTTAGTGTAGCAGCTCAGAGCTCCCTGTACATCTCCATTTTTGAACAAGTTGTTCCCCTCTTCTCGCAGAGCTGAGGCGTCCTCAGTCATCTAACAAGGTGAAACAGAGCATTTACATTTACAGCATTTAGCAGATGCCCTTATCCAGAGCAACTTACAGAAGTGCTTTGTATTCTTTCTAGTAGACAAAATCTCATGTTAGTACAAGTACGCAATAGCTCAAGAACAGAACCACAACTTGCTAGGATCTTGTGTAGGTAAACCAACAAAATGCACAAGGAAAGGGATTTCTGGGGGGTTTTTTGTAGCTGCATTTTCAGTCTTCACATAAGTGCTGAGTGAAGACTATCTTAAGACAGCAAGAGACTCAGCCATTCAGACATCCAGTGGAAGTTCATTCCACCACCTAGGTGCCAGGACAGTGAAGAGTATTGATGCTTGAGCATAAAGAAAGAAATGGATGTTCTTGAGCAAAACATGACAGCAGAAGTTAATGATAATATGGCTTAGGTTTAACAAAATCATGGCTTAGATTATAATGATCATGTTGTTCAGTCATTTTGAATATTTGTTACAAATTTAGAGGTAATTCTTGAGAAAACTATTTTAATTGCAAATTAAACTTTAAAACAAAGTAAGCTTTTTCACCTTGTACGTACTCCTTTGCAGTTACACAAATGCTGACTGTAGCCCATCTAATATATTCACAGATTCCAAACTACTAATTAGATGGCCAAGTTTACATATCTGTGGATCATTTCAATGAAGATATGGAGTAGAGGGCTTCTAAAAAGGATGCACTATCATGCTTGCACAATCAGTGGCTGACTAAATTCTTTTTTGCCCCACTTTATCTATTTATAAGATAACCATAGCATACAATTACTGACTGCGGTTCACGTGACACTATGCACATTTGACCTCCCCAAATCCATCGTTCAAAGGAGCATAAATAAAGCAGGACCACCACTGAGCAGATTTCATTTGGGTAGTGATGGAGCAGTCTCAACCCACCAGGACACATGTTGGAGACCGTGCAGTTTGTGTGCACTGGTTTACATGCATGAAGTGCAACAGGGTTTTCAAACAATGTACAATTACTCTCCACATTATTATACACTACCTTGTTGGCACAGCTCTTAACTGTTGGTGTGCCATTAGAAACTGTAGGTAACTTTATTCCTTCACCAATTTTTGTATCGGTTGTCCTCTAGTCCTGCATCAGTGTCTGCTGTTGTATGCAGTGTAACAGTAGCTTGGATAACTGCACGACTGACCAGGTTCCCCTAAAACAAGTGTGTACTGGAACGCTCATGTGGTCCACCACCACAGGGAGCCAGGTTCAAGCACTGGCAGTGCCTTATGGCCTACAGACATGTATGTGTCTGAGGGAGAGGAGACTAGTGGGGGGATTGTCTCCTTTCACTGTGTCAGTGGCCCTGGTCCAGCCTTGTGATGGAATCGCAGTAACCCTGACCAGCAAAAGCAGGACTAAAACGTGCGAGAAAAACTATTTAGCGTTTATAAAAACACATAACTCCTACACCTTATGAACTCATAACGTGTCAAGACAAGAGTGCCATTGAGGTGTTGAGAACATTCACATTTACAGCATTTAGCAGACGCTCTTATCCAGAGCAACTTACAAGTTATACAGTCTTACAATCCAAGCAATTGTGGGTTAAGGGTCTTGCTCAAGGACCCAACAATGGCAGCTTGGCAGATGTGGGATTGGAACCCTGGACCTTCTGGTCTATAGTCCAGTACTTTAACCGCTAGGCTTAGCATTCATCTTATGACATAGTGGATCCCTTTCCATTAAAGGATGGAGCTGGAGGCTGACATAGCTGGGTATACACACAGCATACCTTTAATTGTTGATCTACCTTACAAAATGCACATATGAATTACTCATTAATATTACTCGTGAATATGAAAGCCTCTATTAAAGAAATAACAGTCAGAAAAGCACAAATAATCTAGTTTACACAGACTACAAATAACGGTGTTAGCTGCTTCTCTATAAAATAGTATAATTTAGGTCTTTTTTATCTTACCTTTCTCTGTCAGCTTTTGCTTTACTGTACACAACCGTGCTCGCAGAGATATTCCGGCGTGATATCACTTCACACTCAATCGCATTTTTCAATCTGTATTAACTTGGATAACTATTTTCTGTTGTTCTGGAGGGTTCCATGGTGCTGTTTTTCCCCACCCGTATACACACAACCCTGTATTCTGCACTATGATTGGCTACAACAAACAGTATAAATCTCCACTTGGCCAGTTCACTACGGGTATTTAACTATTGACCAATCCTGACGTAGAGGTCGGAATAACATGTGCCAATCCTAGTTTAGAAGGCGGGATTTATAGGAAAACGGGTAGGTGTGGAAAACACTACTTCCGGGATTTTTGTGCTGTTATAATGCCGTTTACTCAGAGCCGCCCATTTGCCTGGTGAGGATCGCCATATAAGGTGCAGCAGTTCCGTGACAGATTGTTTAGCTCATTCTAAGCTGCAAGAGTTTATTTTATGAGAGAACACGGACTGAATACTGGTTAAGAACTGGACTAGATACTGAAAATAAACTCTAGTGAATTAGAATTCATTACATTACAGTATGTTTAACTGTAAATGCCACAATCACTGTATTAAAGATGAGTTTACTTATTCCAACAACACTTCCATTATGTAAAATTGAAGTTGTATAGTGCGTTCTACAGTCAAGAGGTAATCCAAAGATGGCATTTATGGTGGACTGATTAAACATCGTCACCTCACAACTCCAGAGCACTTCATTTGCATGTTCTCTGCGTATTTGGTTTTCCTCCTGGTTCTCTGGATTCCTCCCACATTCCATAAACATAGTACTGTGCAAAAGTCTTAGGCCACCATTAGATTCTGATGGAGTTCTACTGTCATCTTCATTGATTTTCCATTTTCCTTTCTCTACGCATTACAAAAATGGTTTAACATATTAGAATAGATAGAAGTTTGGCCTTGTTTATGAATATTCGTCGACTTTGTGGCGGTAAAAACAGGCCTTGGTAATAGAACACTAATAAAGACGAATCTGGCAAAAAACAGCTTGCTATGTTGAGCAGGGACTTTTAGACGCTGTTACGGTTTGCTAATGATAAAAGAGCGTTGCTGATAGGGATACAATGCGTTCAGCAAAGGTAGCTTTTTAGAATATAGTATATTTAAGTTGTTGCTTTTAAATGATTCTTTAAATTGGGTTTTACACATGTTAATTTCTAATTTAGTTAATTATGGCCTAATCAACATGATATCCCATTATTTGTAGTTTGATTGGTGAACAAAATAGATTTAAAGCCACCAATAAGATTTTGGCCTTATTGAAAATGTCTGAGAAAATGTTTACATTGTTGATGTTGTGTAAAAGAACAAAATGGACTTATGTTTTTGATTGTTTACATCTAAGTTTGCTTTTCACCCCAGATTTCATGAGTGTTGGAGCGTAAAGGATGTTTTTCGACCTTAAGAGTGTTCTTTGTTATTACTATCTGATTTATAAGTGCTCACCAAGATATTGTGAAGAACTCAAACTAAAATTTGTATCAAGAGTTGGATATAATGTCCTTGTATGTGGAAATGACAGGGGTTACAGTGACCTGTGCAGAGACACATGTTTACAAAACAGCTGGAGGGAATAAAACATTCATTATGTTTTATTGTGCATTACAGCAAACAACAAAACAGATGTATAGGTAAATGAGTAAGATGTGGGTTTGTATTTTCATAGTGTCATAGAATAAAATGTTTAAGACATACAGGTGGGATAGTGTGACAAGGTTAGTTCAGAGGGGCCCTGACATATATAATAAATAACACGGCCATTCTCGTGTGGTTATGTAATATGTGTGATGCATAGGCTAAATGAAATAAGATAGTTAAGGATTTGAATAAAACTTGGACAACTCGTGCATCCTTGCCTTAGAATAAGGGCAGAGCTGGGGGTTCATAGTCAAAGAGTCTTATGGTGATCAGAGACGTTGGGTTGCTGTCTTCTGCCTCCCGTGGGGTTGCCAATGTCTCATGTGATCCCTCTTGGCTGTGTTTCCTATCAGTTCTCCTCTTTCTAGCTTTCTAGCTATGCTGCTATAGCTAATGCTGCCGGGGTCTCATGCTACACATGGCATCAGTGATTGTTAATAGACACTGTGCTCTTAATCAATAACTAATTGCATTTTCTGTTTCTCTCCGAGCTGTGTTCCGGTACCAGTTCCAGCCCCACACAGGTTGTTCATCCGCTGCAGCTCCACTCAAGCTGCTTCCGTCATCAGCTCCAGCCCCATCATACCCGGGCCACTTAATGCCGATGTGCATTACTTCACATTTTATTCGAACTTTGACTCCCATGACTTTAGTTTCATTCTTAGATTTATCATCTACGCCGCCCAAGGAGGTTGGTCCCTTATTGAGTCTTGGTCCTCCCAAGGTCCTCCCAACACTTTTTCTCAAGGAGTTTTCCTTGCCACTGTCGCCCTAGGCTTGCTCAATTTGGGATTGGACGTAGATATTAGGAGATAATCTAAACTTGTAAAGTTGCTTTGAGACAATGCTCCATTGTAAAAAGCGCTATATAAATAGATCTGACTTGACTTGACTTGACAACTGAGGCCTTGCACCATGATTGAAGTTTGGGCAGTTTGAGGTTAGAGATAGTAGTGGCGCCAAAAACATTAGATTTTCTAAAACTTGGAAAACAATCATGACAAAATGTCTGGATTTAACCTAAAGAACTGTAAAAAAGCTCGGGGATCTGGTGGTTGTTGACATTTTCACGATTTTGATGGTGTATTTGTCCTATTGTTTACTCTCATGAGACTATGCAATACAATTGCTGTCTGCTTTTCCACTGAAACTTGGTTTGGGCAATGGTATAATAACCATATATAACATATGGTTGACAATTGGACCCACAAATTTCAAACTTGGTTTCATGACTCCATAATATCCTTTTCAATTTGCCACAATCTTTGTGAGCCATAGCATGTTTTAGCCTTTTCACCCTGTTTCTCTTTTGAAAAAAGTGGTTTCTTGGCTGCTACCCTTCCAAAAAGGCCATTCCTGATTAAGCTTCTTTGGGCTGTAGAAGGCTGAGTCTTCACACTGTTGTGGAAGGAAGAGAGACACATAGCTATTGTGACTGGTTAGGAAAGGTCATTCCACAAATGAGGAGCAAGGACAGTAAAACACTGAGATCTGGCCTTGAGGGCATGGCTTGTCTCAGAAAAGGATGTACCACACATCCTGAAGCTGAAGACTTGATTTGGCATGCAAGTGTGCAGTTCTGAACCAAAGAATGTGGAGAAGAACCTTTTGGTTACTGAATAGCAGGATGGGAGTTTTTTTAAAACTTGATCCTGCCTGCAACAGGAAACCAGTGGTGTTATCTCAGCAAAGGAGTGACACAAGGAAACATTTGTAGGTTGTGAACCAGATGGCTGCAGCATTCTGGATGCTCTGTAGTTGAAGATTGGAGCATGGAAGCAGACCAGTAAGCAAAGTATCGCTTAGTAAAGCCTGGAAATGATGAGAGTCTGCTTGAGGGTCTGCAGCTTCTATGGTCAGAAAAAAACATATACTATCTGATTGATTGTGTGTGTGTGTGTGGTGTGTGTGTGTGTGTGTGTGTGTGTGTGTGTGTGTGTGCTGTGTGTGTGTGTGTGTGTGTGTGTGTGTGTGTGTGTGAGATCCAGTGATGGGGAGTACTTGTGCAGACTTGGTGGTGTTTTTCCATCCAAGAAGAGATATCAGAAAGGCCGTTAAGCACCGGTTTTGACACTTGGAATGTGAATGGAGAGCCTCCATTGGTTGCTTGGTTGGCTGATACAGGAAAAGGGCAGGAAATGGAACAAAGGAAATGTCAAACTGGTGCTAGGGACGTAGGATTAATTTTTAAGTTTTTTTCCTTTTAGCATCAGGCAATAAAAGAAGGATGTCAACAACCTAAGGTGAGATCATTTAAGTTCTGCCAAACTCAAAATCATATTAGCTTTTAGTTTTATTTTTCATAATTTCTACTATTATCTTGATTTAGCAGTTTCCTCCCTTTGTCTTGGCTTTCAAATATAATAACCACGGTTTAGAACTTCCATCCATCCAGCTTATCCACCCAAACGTAAACACTACTTTCAGTTCTCTTATTTCAGCTTCCTTTTCTAGTTAACTCCCTAGTTCTTTTCTCAAACTGATTTACACTCATAAACCTGTCATTAGCCTACTCTCTGTTCAAATTTATTTTATTTTTTAAACTGCTTGTTTAAACTGCTCTCTTTTCCTCAAACACATACTGTATATAAATACCATACCATCTGTGCTTCTAACAATGGAAAAGCGATGGGCACTGGTATTTGACCTGCTTAATTAGTGTGAAGAGACCCTACTGCTAATTAGCACTGTTTGCCAGTCAGCTCATTCTGTGCAATCTAATCCCTATAGCACAGTGTTTCCCACCCACATAAGTGTGCCGTGAGAAATCACCAGGTCTGCTGTGGAAGATTATACTATTTCACCTGATTGGTACTCTAAGCGAGTGGCGTGTAGTCACAGGCAGAACAATAACATTCTCTTCCACTAGAGGGCAGTAAGATATCAGCTTTGTGCTCAACTAAACACGCCCACCTTTCATAGTGAGTAAGTAAATTGAGTAAATTGAGACTAGAGTTTCATTATATTTCAATAAATATACTTTTTGTGACATTTTTCTTTGATGGTGTGCCTTGTGATTTTTCTAATGTCAAATATATTTGTGTTTTGTGCCTCGGCTGCCCCTGCTGCCCCTGCTGTCAAAGAGGTGACACAGAGGACCAAGTTACAGTATGACTATAATAATTGTATTTATCCAACTCAGCTGATCATCCAAATCTAGCATGCTTCCTATATACCAACTAAGGACACATTAATATGATACTAAGTATCAGTATTTAGTGAGCTGGTACTGGCCTGAAATGCTGGCTTAGCACTGGATTAGACTTTGTTTGCGCTGGTTATTGGATTGAATTTTCCAACATAAGCCACTGATGTTTTAAGCTGTGAACATATTATACAACCTTAAAACCTCAAGCATCAATGCGCTGTTTGACATTTGGCCAGCCTTGGTGATTTGTCAGAGAGCTGATTTGTTAGTATTGAAGCAGTATCATTAATGGCAGATGATTATAGCTTTGGTACTGGTATTGACATTATATTTATATCTAACTCTTTGTGAAAGAAATGTATAAAACCATGAACATGAATTTCATTTCTTGAAAATACAATGCTGCCCAATTAGCCCTACATAAACATTTTTTGTTAGTAATCGGCTAGGCCATGGTTCATTTACAAATGTATCATAAACTTTACTTTTTCAGTGCCTTTATATTGTCAGACACTGGGATCTCTGAGCAACAGAATCATGTTTCTGATTCTGGTAACTGCACTGCGTGATTGAGCATGGCCCCAGTTATATGATTGTGTCCTCAGGCTGCTGGTATCATATCACACAGCTAACAAAGAGCAGGAGTAGGCAAGGAGCAGAATTACTTACATAATCACCTAAATCAATAGAAACAGTATAGACCTTCTCACTGTGTCATTCTGTCCCACTTGGCCACACAGAACTGAGTGTCTAAGATGTGCTTATTATATCCTACTCAGGCCAAAAGCATGACGTGTCCCCAAATGATTAAGTAAGTGCTTCTCTGGTATAGCTCTAGAATGTTCTTCAGTACAGCATGGCATTCTACTGTCTGTAGCCATAGACCTAAAGATAAGACAGATATAAGCACAAATTGTGTTTCTTATTTAGTAATCCTACTCTAGCAAGTTTTGTGGCCAGTCACTTTGTTTAACACCTTATTAAAACACATTATAGGTAGCTTCATAGTTTCAGAGATGCCTGGTTTGATCCCTGGCCCTGTGTGGGCTTTGCATTTTCTCCCTGTGTCTGTGTGGGTTTTCTCCGGTTACCCCATTCTCACTCCACATTCCAGAGACATGCATTAGGTGGTGGCACAGTGGGTAGTGCCCTTGCTTCACAGCTCTCACTTTTTCAGGAAGCAAAACTTTTAAAAATAATTGTTGTATAGTGTTCTATTACCATTGACAGCATTTGTATAATGTCTCTAAAAATCATGTAACGTCTCATACACAATGCAAGGTATGTATGTAATAATAAAATGACTGTGGCTGTCTAAATATAGGACTTTGCTCTGGTTGAAGGGTCATGTGACCAGTTATGGAAACCTTCTAAGTTTTTTACATTTGCATATACATTTATATAGCTGACACTCTTATTCTGAGTAGCTGACAACTGATACAATCTTACAATGTACAATTCAAGAAATTGTGGGTTAAGGGCCTGCTCAAGGGTTCAACGGTGGCAGTTTGGGAATGCTGGGTTTTAAACCCTAGGTCCCCTGGTCCATAATCAACTACCTTAAACTGCTTCTCTATCCCAATTCGCAGTCCACTTGCACAAGTACATATGTTCAAATGTCACACCCATAATGCAAGAACAATATTAAATCAACTCATGACCTGTCAGACCATGTTAATCCACAAAATTCTTAATAGTTATACATATTAATTAATCAACCACTGATTTCGTATGCATACAAAAGGCACTTTCATAACCAAACCTTTGTAATGTTTATGCTGTGGGCTGCTGGAATTGCTATGAAAGTATATATTTACATTTAATTTGCATATGTCATTAATAAATTACAAGTCAGGAGTGGTGCAAGCTAGGCATAGAGCTGAGTAGTAGGAAAAGCAGTGACTCCCTAGTACCCTGGCATAGGTTTTAATTTAGTTATATTTTTGGTCATTTATGTTACTCATTGAAGTCGTTTTACTCAACCAGTGTTTTACATTTGGTTAATGCTCTGCATGTGGTTTGTTTTTCTTTTCTAGACACCGACACATGATACACGCAAATACTGTGATACGGTTGCTTGGTTATATTCAAAAATGCACTTGCAGTGGCAGTAGGCACACTGCTGTATTTAAAGAACAGGGATCTATCAGAGTCTGGTCTTCAAAACAGGTTTGTGGAAACATGGTACAAACAAACATGGTGCATGTGTATCAGTAACATGGTACAAACAAAAAAACAATCTAAAAAAAACAAAAAAGAAGAAGAGTTGTCAATAATTGGAAATTGGAAAAAAAAACTGTCTCCAAAGAGTTTGAAATCACCCATTCCACAGTCAGACAGACAGTGTACAAAGTGATGAATTTTAAGACCATTTCTACTCATTTGATCAACAAAGATTGCTCCAAGAGCAAGACATGAAATAGACCTGAATTGAGTTCCCCTGAATTGGATTAAATGTGTTTGAAAATGCATGAATGAATGATATTGGTATTTGGTATATTCACTTTTGCTTTTATAACAGCGTGCATCTTGAGCTACCATGGCCTCCACAAGTTTGTGCAAAATCTGATCATAATAGCAAGTTTGCACACTAGTCCAAAGGGTTTCTTTTTCTATTTTCAAGTGCCCTTGTAAAGCTTGATGAGATTTAGGTCAGGTGATTGTGGAGGAAAGTCCATGACAGTCAGCACTCCTTGTTTTTTTTTAGTCTTTTAATAGTTGTTCATATTTTTAGGTGTGTTTTGGGTCATTATGCTGTAGGATTAAGAATGCTTGTCCACAAACATCCAAAAAAGTATTTTCACCAGTGGTCTCAGACTTTAGCCCCCACTATATATACTGTACTACAATCTAGATGTTATGCTACTGTGGTAGCGCAGCAGATAAGATAGTCCAAGGCACAAATTCCACCTCTGCTAAGATGACACTATTGGGTTCTTGAACAAGGACCTTAAGTGAATCTGGTTAACTGTGGTAGCCTAGTGGTTAAGGTACTGGACTATGAACCAAAAGGTCCAGGGTTCAAATCCCACCTCTGCCAAGCTGTCACTGTTGGGTCCTTGAGCAAGGCCCCTAAGCCACAATTGCTTGGATTGTAAGATTTTACCAATTGTAAGTCGCTCTGGATAAGGGCCTCTGCTAAATCCTGTAAATGTAAATGGTTAAGGGCACCTGCTTACTATAAAATGTAAATGTTATAGTATATCATGTGTAAGTAGCATCACTACAGTAGCTCTATGCTGTCTACAAATACAGTCAATATGCCTTGTGTGTGATGGATAACATAGACAGGCTCATTGCAACGAACACAAAGTTATAACGGTTTTAAGTAGCCTTCATCCAATCAGCGCCTCATTATCCCATAATGCCTTGCTGTATCACGAAGGGTGAAGGGTTGGCGCATGCGCAGTGTGAAAGCAGCACCGGATCAGGAGATTACGGATGAAGATTATTGGTACGAATAAGTATTTGTGTGGATTAGACGGCAGAGCTGCACTCGGTCTGTTTTGTGGCGTCGTTCTTGGTGGTGTAATGGTGCGGAAACACGCCATATAATGACACGAAGGCTTCTTTTTTAGCAGCTAACATCAGGTAAGGTTAACAGTGCAGAGTATCGAGCAGTGTCAGGAATGGCAAAGAATTGAGCGGCTAGGATTAAGGAGCTAACAGGAGACTGTGCACGGGATTACATTCACTCGGTAACTAACTGACCGTTTATTAGAATACAAGTTCGCTCGGCTCTATACTGTCTCACCCACGATTTTACCGCTTTCGCAAGCTTTTGCAACGTGACGACACGGAAGCCGAATCAACGGTGTCAGAGGCGGAGGAAAAGTCATACTTGCGAAGCGAGCCGTCATTCGTTCAGTTTCGATTTGTCAAATAATTAAAGTATTTGCCACGATTTATAAATCTGAGTGTAGAGCTGGCAGCAGAAGCGGGGACGTGTACAGCTAAATAGACTCTGTTACAGCTGTCCGTACAGCTCCGTTAAACAACAACAACATCTAAACAACTTTCAAAAATGCTGCTCGTTGTTCAGTACTCACAGACGGTACAGTGAGAATAGGAAGATATGGAGTTACGTGTGTTCATTTGAAAACAATCAGGGAAATGATACACGAACAACGTTAGTTTATATGTAATTTGCAAGGCATGAAGTTTGTTTGTTTTCTTTAATGTCGATATTAGCAGCAATGGCCATTTCAGCGACACGTTTACATTTTACATTATTTAGCAGCCTTATCCAGAGCGACTTACGGTTGATACAATCTTACAATCCAAGCAATTGTGGGTTAAGGAACTTGCTCAAGGACCCAACAGTGGCAGCTTGGCTGAGGTGGGATTTGTACTCTGGACCTTTTGGTCCATAGTCCAGTACCTTTAACCGCTAGGCGGTCCCTTTTAGCTTAGTGGGTTACAAATTTCAGTATTGGTTTTTGCCAAGAAATATTACTTCAGTGCATTAACAGTTATTTCCCTCAGATGCGTACAGCTAAATAGACTCTCTTACAGCAGTCCGTACAGCTCCATTAAACAACAACATCTAAACAACTTTCAAAAATGCTGCGCCTTTTCAGTACTCACAGACAGTACAGTGAGAATAGGAAGATATGGAGTTATGTAAGTGTTCATTTGAAAACAGTCAGTTATAGTTGATATGTAATTTACATTTAAGGGTCTTGCTCAAGGACCCAACAGTGGCAGCTTGGCAGAGGTGGGATTTGAACCCTGGACCTTCTGGTCCATAGTCCAGTACCTTACCCGCTAGGCTACACACGGTTACATCAAGACTAGTCATATACCAGTTTAGAGTAATCAGTTAACCTAACACACATGCCTTTGGACTGTGGGAGGAACCTGGAGTATCCAGAGTAAACCCACAAAGACATGGGGAGGACGTGCAGACTCCACACAGAAAGGACTCGGGCCACTCCAGCATTGAACCTTGTTGCTGTGAGGCAGTGGTGCTACCCTCTGTGCCGCCCACAAGGCACGAAGTGGCATAACTCTTAATCGCTAAGAATGTATTATGTCAGAACACTTTAGGAATGTTTCGAACATAACCTGAGTTACCACCGTTTCTTTTTACATACAGCACTGCACACACTAACACACCACCAACACATCAGTGTCACTGCAGTGCTGAGAATGATCCACCACCAAATAGTTCCTGATCTGTAGTGGTCCTTTTTGGGTCGTGGTCATTAGAGAACAGGGTAAAGGGAACTAACAATCTAACCATATATGCTATAGATTTTATTCTCTATTTATAAAGCTGTTTTGAGACAATGCTGTGTTGTAAAAAGTGCTACATAAAAAAATTTGACTTGACTTGAACTAACAAAGAAACATGGAGTACAGTCTGGATGGCACGGTGGTGCTGCGGTTAGCGTGGTCGCCTCACAGCTCCAGCGTCCCTGCCTGTGTGGAGTTTGTGTGTCCTCCTCATGTCCTTGTGGGCTCAGTGACTCAGATTCACAATGCGTGTTAGGTTTATCGTGGTTTTCTTTACTTTTACATCTACATTGCTCTATTCTTAGTGCAAATAAGTCTCAATGGATCCTAAAATGGTTAGTTTATAAGAGGCAACCGGAAGCAAAGCAGGACTTGAATGCTCCAGAACACAGTCAGTTAACCAAAGTAAGTGTTTTGCTTTTTCATTAGTGTTAGTGTGAGTGTGTGTATAGGCATTATCTTATAGGTTATTATAGGTGCAAAATTTAGGAAGACCTAGTTTACTCTTTACATGTGATTTAGGGGTCGTGCTGTGATTGTGGTAGCCTAGTGGTTAAGGTACTGGACTCTGGTCCAGGGTTCAAATCCCACCTCTGCCAAGCTGCCCCTGTTGGGTCCTTATTGTTTGAATTGTAAGACTGTATCAATTGTATGTCGCTCTGTATAAGGGCGTCTGTTAAATGCTGTAAATATATAATGATACTGGAATAACTGGTGGATTGTGTGGAGTAGTCAAGGGCAAGCGAGTTGTGTGCTGTAGAGAAGGTGGCCATGAGGTTAACAACGTTTTCTCTCTAGTGCGAAAGAGGAAGGACTGGACTGCCAGTTGGTTACATTTCACAAAATAAACATGCAGCATTAAATGTCAGCTGAAAGCATTTCTTTAGTTAATGCTTTAATGCCACCCTTATGTTTCTGAATGTTGTTAGGTTATGTGCTTGCCCAGATACAGACAGGATGCAGTCACAGGCCACTTTATAAGTAACAGCATCCTAATACTGCACCCCTGTTTGCCTTCAGAACAGCCTGAAATCTTTGTGGCATGGACTTAGAGACGTTATGTAAATTTACTTTTTCAGTCCTTGTGGACATACATCTGGACTGAAACTGAAACTGTGACTACAGTGTGTTCCTGCTACAAAGTTGGAAAACAAATGCTTCTACAGACAGCTTATTCGGTTTGTACCATTCAACTTTGCCAAGGTTTTTTATTTGGCAAATACTTGATCTGCTAGCATAATGTCTTATGTCGGCTGCTAAGCACAGACCTGCAGAAATCAGTGGACAGGAGAGCTGAGTGGAGGAAGTTTTTGAGGTCAAAGCAATTATTAACTGGAAAAACTACATATGAGTGAAATGTAGGTATGTAATAAATTCTTATTTGTTGTCTTTCTCTGGACATTTAGCAATAGCTAATGCTTCCAACTGGGGTGTTGTATTAGATTTAGATTTCTAGAAAGTTATTGGTGTTACTAGCTGCAGGATCCACAGTAACGTTAGCACTGTTAGTTTGTTAGTTGAGTTTCTATAAGAAAAAATTAGAGAATCTTTCCGGAGGGTTTATTCCTGCCTATTTTCTGACATGAAGGCTGTGGTAGCCTAGTGGTTAAGGTACTGGACTATGGATCAGAAGGTCCAGGGTTCAAATCCCATCTCTGCCAAGATGCCACTGTTGGGTCCTTCAGCAAGGATTGTAAGACTGTATCAATTGTAAGTCGCTCTGGATAAGAGCGTCGGCTAAATCGCTACAAAGTCTAAATGCTGTAAATGTAATGTAAATGTAATGTAAATGTAAGTCTGTGACTTCATGCGAATCGCTGGCTTGTGAGGGTAAGGTGAGAAGTTATCATCATTTAAGGGAACAGGCGCTCAAAAGTGGTCATTCGGAAAATAACTCTTTAGATTAGACGTCGTAAGAACAATGCTCTGTTGCTTGGTCCTTATGTTATTTTGAACACAGACATTTCGTTAAGACACAAAGGCACTGTGTTCACTTGTGAAAAGGGGTTAAACATACTATGGTGCTTGACTGTTTGTGAACCCTTTCGAATTTTCTATATTTCTGCATGACTTAAAACATCATCAGATTTTCTCACAAATCTTACAAGTAGATTAAGAGAACCCAATCAAATGAGTGAGGTAAAAATATTATACTTGGTCATTTTTTTTATATGAGGAAATTCATCCAATATTTTGTCTGTGAGGAACAAAAGTATGTGAACCTTTAGGATTAGCAGTAAATTTGATTGTGAAATTTGAGTCAATCAGGTGTACAGTGGTACCTCGGTTGTCAAATTTTTCCCATAAGGAATAATGTAAATTTAATTAATTTGTTCCAGACCCCCAGAAAATCTACACAGAAGAAGGCATTATATGCATTAATGGAGTTGTATTGTTCAGCTGCTCCCTGATTTACGATGGGGATATGTTCTGACAAATCCATCACAAGTTAAATGTATCATGAACCGATGAGTTTCTATTGATGAGAGTCTATTCTGTATTATAGCGGACCACAATGGGTTTCTCTCATTGCTGGAATAATGAGTTAAGGTTTATAACTGCAAAAGTTAAAGGAAAATGTCGATGTACTGAATATTAAGTTAATGTGGGTCACGCAGCAAGACAGCGACCCTAATCACCAAAGTCGTTCTCCCAAGAAATGGTTAGAGAACACTAAAATTAATGTTTTGGAACGGCCTAGTCAAAGTCCTGACCTTAATCCTGTGGAACTGTCTCGGAAGCAGTTCATGTGAGGAAATGCCCCAACATTGAAGGTGTTCAGGAGGAATGGGCTAAAATTCCTCCAAGCCGGTGTGCAGGATTGATCAACAATCGTTGGAAAAGTTTAGTTGCAGTTATTGCGGTACAAGGGGTCACACCAGATACTGATATCAAAGGTTTACATACTTTCTCCACTCACAGATATGTAATATTGGTTCATTTTCCTCAGTAAATAAATGACCAAGTATAATATTTTTGTCTCATTTGTTGAATTGGGTTCTCTTGATCTACTTTTAGGATTTGTGTGAAAATCTGATGATGTATTAAGTCATGTTTCTGCAGAAACATAAATACTAAAGCGTTCACAGACATTCAAGCACCACTTTATCACCTTTAACAAAACCTTAATGATTGTGTCCATGTTGACATGGTTGCATATGTAAGTTTCAGTTGCACGTTCTTCTCCCTCCCTTTTAATTATATTCCAAAGTATAGATAAAGACCTGTTAAATGGGTAGGCAACTGATGTACGTTGGAATGGTTTGATATGTCTGGTGCTTTTATGATAAGGTGCATTATCAGTCTGGGTGTAGCCATTGTAGATTTACATTTACATGTAGTCATTTAGCTTATGTTTTTATCCAAGCATCTTACAGTCTTACAAGCTAAATTCCAAGTTGTGGGCTAATGCCCTTGTTCAAGGGTCCTTAGGAAAAGGTGGAATAGCCCTGGGTCTTGAACCGACTGCCTTCTGGTCCATAGCAGTCAACAATTCTCATATAGTTTAAGGGATTCAAATGATTTTGAATTCCTCCAATGTTGCAAGGACATGCATTACGTTAACAGGTTGCTCTAAATTGTAGTGCGAGTGTGTTGTGTTATTAATAAAACCTTGCTCCTGTCATAAATAGCCTTTGATGCTAATGTGACGATAAATAAATAATGAAACGAATAAACACATTGCTACTGCTCACTATGTATTTATATATATTTTACACCACTGTATGTAAGCTTTAGAAACTGTTGTTCCAGTAAAACCACAAGAGATGAGCAGTTTTTGAAATGTTCAAACTAACCAGTCAAATGTTCAAACTAACCATTTCATTTTTCCAATTTTGGTTTAACAGGAAACATCTACATGAATCACTGATTTGTGCTGCTGTCGGCTTATTTATATATTAACTGCATGACTGAGCGGGGTATTAACAATTTGGCTGATGATTTGAGGTCCCACAGACCAAATTCCCTTTTTCAATCATCCACGAGTTAGACTAAGGAATACAGATTAATGTGACAAAAGCGTATTAACCTTCATAAATAAGGCAGTGGATATAAAAGTGGCGACACGTCATTACTGCGTTTGTATATTTCCAGCTGCCTGAGAAATTACAGCCTGCTAAAAAGTTCTTCATTCATTGTCCTATGGCCACACAAGACACTAAATCATATTGTTGCCTTGAAGCTGATTTACATTTAGTCATTTAGCAGACGCCTTTATCCGGAGTGACTTGCAACTGATACAATCTTACAGTTCAAAGTGTTTATGGGCCTTGCTTGAGGACCCAACAGTGGCAGCTTGGAAGAGATGAGATTGGAACCCTGGACCTTTTGGTTCAGAGTACAGTACCTTAACCATTAAGCCACAATGATCCAAATCAGCTAATTGAAAACAACAAAACGCCCTCTACCCCAAATATCTGTTTGAGGTCATTTAATAGAATACAGTACAAAGCTCACTTGGATGCAGCCTGATATTAGCAGTATAATAGGACTGACTGCTCAGTCATGATTAAAACACCTGTCATAATACTGCTACATAATTTCAGTCCAATCCCAATGAAATTTCTTTTTTGTATAAATGAGGTGGGTACTTGAATTCTATAATTAAAAGAATTGAATCCATGTTAATTTGTCTTCTTGTACTTTTCCCGTTGAAGTCTGTAAGCCTGTCCTGTGCATTTGTATTTCGATATGTCATGCAGTAAATCAGCCAAGTGATTAAACAAAGCTCATATTACACAATGGATGACATCTAACTGACATGAAGCTCAAAGATGTGGTTGGATCACAATCTGTCCTCATGTTCAGTAGGGGCAGATTGCATGTAGCTAAAATAGCACAAATTACTCAAGTTTACTTTGGGTAAAACAAAAATGGTTGGTTGTGTTTTGGTATAAAATGATAATTTATACCCCATTTACACTTAGCAGTTGCTATCCAGAGTTTTTAACCACATGCATTTACACTGAAGTGTCAAATGTGTCTTCTGTAAGCCAGGTTGAAATCTGATTGCTGTATCCTTCATAATAACCGACTTATAACAGTGGACCACACACTTCTGTTGATGTTTACAGTTTGTCTTCGCAAATGGAGGTTGCTGTATTAAACATGCTGGTAAAGACGTTTAACACGAGTGTAATGCTGATTGCAGCCATCATAAGTGCACAGATCAATTTGGGCAGTGGTCTGTCTCAATTACTTGTAAAAATTAAAATGTTTCTTGCATTGCATGTCCTTTGTTGTTTTTCCAGCCATGTCGGGAATGGTGTGATGGATTGTGAGTGATTTATCATGAAGTGTTGGGCAGGATTTGGCAGTCAGATGCATCTTGGGGGAGATGAATTGATTTATACTTGTTTAGTATGTGGTGACAAAGCTTCTCAAGACACCACCTGAACTGGTTTGGGCAGTCGGATTCAAATTGGATAGTAATGTCTTGGGGTGCATTTACATACATTTGAATGTGGCTTAGCCCTTTCCGGACACAATCTTGGTGCTCTCGAGGCTCATGAAACAACCTAGCGTCAACTTGGTGTCTTGTGGCCACATATTTGCATTGAAAATTTATGTAATGGGCTGCATGCCACACCCTGCAGGATGTGGATACATGCTATATAGGTCCTAGATTCCTCTCTAGTATCCTTCAGTCTCATGAAGCCTTAGAGAAGACTCCCTGTGTAACCTCCCTTTGCCCACATGAGAACATTGTGTAATAAATGCAGGAGCACCAGTACACTGTTGTGGTGTGGGTTTGATTTTTTTTTTAATGTAATCTCCCCTTTATTGGTTTAAAGTGGTTGTTTTACTTTGTGTTACTTGTTCATCATATTTGCACATCTTTTCCAAAGGTGCCAATATTTCCAGAGCTGGCTGTAGATATTATAGCTTTTATATTACTCTTTTGATTTTGAGATCAAAGTGCCAAACACTCACAAAAAATATGACTCAATGTTTTTCATCCTGAGCAAACACTTACTGTGTAACCGTTAAATGTTAAGCTGTTTTATTTTTTGTAACGTTATTTTTATCTTTGTTCCTTTACCCGTGTTCAGTGATAGCTGAAGAACAGGAAAAGCAACTTGACTTGTGAAATGTTTTTGTTTTCACAGGTGCTTCCCATGCTCTGTGGTGCCCTGATATCGGAACATGGCAGTTTGAAAATATGGAGGACATTGTTTAAAACCTGAATATCAGGACCATGGTAATAGATGACCTAGGGCTTGACTTTTTCTGCCGTCTCAGTTTTGTGTAGCTTTCAAAATGAACCTTTTTGGTGGAAACCAGTTATTGTATTTAAGCTTTTGATAATTGTTTTTTTTTTTTTTTAATCAATAATCCAAAACCCCTCCTGGCAACAGCTACATCGGTCACAGACTTTGATCCCTGATGATAAAGAACATATTGTTTACAAGAGAAAGTACCACCTGTTTTGACTAAGCTGCCAAATCGGGGCTTTTCTACGTTTACATGTTTTTACTTTTCTCTGTCTTCCATAGAGTATGAAAGGATTCAGCCATTGCTTATCCTTGATTTCATTTATTATTTTATTGTTTTACTGTCTTTATTATACTGTGGCATTGTTACTTTCCCCCATTCATCTTTGCCCTCTGAACTGCAGTGGAAGCCACCATTCCACGATGATAGCTTTGTCTCTACATATTTAAGAAACAGGCAATCAAAGTTGTGTGAAGGATTGATCATAGTCTTAATTTAAAGAAATGTACCCAAATATAGATAAATACTGTGCAGAAAAATTAGGAACCCTATCTTGGCTATACTCATTTTGCCTTTTTCTTTTTCTTCTTGTGATTGGATTTTTGAGGATGTAGGTCACCTTGAAGGAGCTGGGAATGGAAGTGGATTGGTTATAGTTGACATCATCTTCTGACCAGCACCTTAATCTTTGTTTTTGAGACTGGAGCGCTCTATACCAGTGCAGGGGAGGACATGAAACTCTGCTGACAAAGCCAAACCTCTGGACCTTCTGAGGGACTCTGTGCATTTTAAAGGTTTTCATATAGTTGTGAATAGGTAAAAGGACAAGATGAAACTAAAGAAGCAGGTGACAGTGTGTGGAGGAGCAATCTTTTGTGTGGCTGTTTTCTCTCTCTATCTGATGCTGGACCGTGTCCACCATGACCCAAACAGAGCACAGAATGGAGGAAACTTCCCAAGGGTAAGAGTACTGAAGGACTTCTGTATACTTGTTTTTTGTTTGGTATAGGTTGTGTTACAATTGTTTTGTGGTATTTACATGTCTTTTTTAGTTGTATTTGGTCATCCCCCTTCAAGGGTTGCCTCGCAGAAATAGTCATGCTAAAAGTAGTGTTTATTCTTGTCTTTGCCGTTGCATCATAATTTTAATCTTCCCTTAAGGCTTCTTTTTGGATGAACATTGTAACACACATTGATGAGATGTGATAAGAGGAACAGATAAAGTGTACAGAGAAGCTAATACAGTGGGGCAAGAAAGTATTTAGTCAGCCGCTGATTGTGCAAGTTCTCCTACTTAGAAAGGAGAGAGGTGTGTAATTTTCATCATAGGTACACTTCAACTAAGAGAGACAAAATGAGAAAAAAAATCCAGGAAATCACATTGTAGGATTTTTTAAGAATTTAATTGTGAATCATGGTGGAAAATAAGTATTTGGTCACCTACAAACAAGCAAGTTTTCTGGCTCTTACAGACCTGTAACTTCTTTGAGAAGCTCAAACAGGTGCCATTAATTGTTGAAGTGTAGCGATGATGAAAATTACAGACCTCTCTCATCTTTCTAAGTAGGAGAACCTGCACAATCAGTGGCTGACTAAATACTTTTTTGCCCCACTGTATGAGGTTTTTACATGAGGGACAAGATAAGCCCTGTATGAGATCTGTGGTTTAGCACATTTAGCTGGTGACTGGACCTAAATTAATTGATGAGGACTAGCAAGAGTCAAAGTATTAATATGTGAAATTTATAAAAAGTACATAATTACATACATATTTGACACTCTGAGATGGACAACAATTTGGTTGCAATGTAATTCAATTATTTTGAAGTCTTCCACATGTTTTCCCGCAGTTACATTTTAGACATATGTATTTACAAACTATTAAAATACAAAAATAAAATAAAAAAAATACATTTAAATTATTACAAATTAACTTTCATAATGTTTTATGTTTAAACAACGGATCAAACTGTCAGTCTAGCTTTGCTATTATTCAAAGTTACCTTTGATGTGTAATAAGCAATGCTGGATAATTTCCTCACCCTGCATTGAAAAGAGAAAACATTCAGTTTTAGTCCCATGCTCTGCTGAACAAGAAAAACATATTAATACCAAATCTGGACGAATAAATTAAATTTATGGTCCTAACCTTAAGTAAGTTTGTGCTTTTGAATTGGTTCCTGTTAATTTCAAATCAGTGTACCAGTGCCCCTTGGTGGAAAGCTTACCATAGATCCCTGTCATGGTTGAGGTACAACAACACATTAAGTAAATGGTTTGTCAACATGCATGGTCATTCATGGTCATGGTCATTGATCAATATAAAAAATGGGTGCGACCGAATCAGAAGTCGGTGTGACCAAATGAGTGTGTGACCAGTGGTAAAAATGGGTCTAGAATCCTGAGCTATCTGTAGTGACACCCCTACAGCGTGACACCACTCACTCACTCATTTATTCCTGGGAAGCAAGAAAATGTGCCTGTTGTATCTTCTCTACAGCAGTTTTATGTGTTTACCTGATGAAAGTAATAAGGTGCATGTAGTATGTGGTAGTTCCTAAGAATTTACTGTTGTTACCTATCTTGGTTTAAAGAAAACTTTTTTAAAAGCCCAAATGTACAGACTCACCCCAGTAATTCACTAGTGAGTTAAAATCGGCTGGAAAAACAGAATCAATTATGTCATTGTGTTCTGTATCATGCAGGGATAGAACCTAAAACTTAACAATCAACATGGTAACATAAAGTAGGAGGGTGGTTTATCAGAACTGCTCAGACAGTTAGGAAAATGTAGAAATAAAACCCTGTTGTGTTCGTAATAAAGCAGACAAAGTTTCCAAATATGTTTGAATGTTTGTTATTCTTTAAAGCGAAATTCAGGGACCTATATACTTGCTGTTTCTCTACCTTTAAGCAGTCTTGCTGTCAAAATTGGCAATGCTGAGCCTTGTTAAATGTAATTTTCACTGTTATGTTCAGCAACCTGTGACAAAATGTTTAGGGATTTCATTAAGCTGTCTGAACTGTAAATATCAAGTTCATGTTAATGGAAAGATTTACAGTGTACAGTGGTGCTTGAAAGATTATGAACCCTTGAGAATTTCTGCATAAATCATGGCTAAATATTCAGATTTTCACACAAATCCTTAAAGTGCATAAAGAGCCTGTTCTAATTTCTGCCAAGTTTCTTCCTCTAATTTCTTGTTCAGATGTGTTAAAATCAGACCGACCAATCAGAGCTCTGTTGTCAAGTAGAAAAGCTCATCCTGCTAGCAACAGAGCACAAGTGCCTGTAGGATAAGCAACATGCAGACTATAAAAACTTGGATATTAAAAGAAAATATCTGGCGGAATATAACCGAAAGGTTTGGAATGATGGTGAAAACCTCAGTGACTGTATGGAACAGTTTTCTTGTTTATCTAAGTGCATTCTGCTCTGATCTGCATTCTAAGTCTGATCTTCACAACATGTTTTTGGAAGGGTAATATGGCACCAACAAAGGAGATTTCTGAGGAACTAGGAAAGAGTTGTTGATGCCTCATTAGGCAAGTAGAAGTTACAAAACCATCTCTAAAGAGTTTGGACTCCACCAGTTCAGCAAGACAATTTTTTTTTTCTCAAATTGAGGAACTTTAAATTATGCTCCCAGTAGTGGTTGACCAAATAATTGTCACTCTAAGAGTATGGTGTGTAATAGTCTGTGAGGTTACAAAGGAAACCAGGGTAACGCTGAACAACAATGGTGTACATGACAGGGTTGCCAGGTAAAAGCGACTGCTCTCTGAAAAGAACATTGCCGCTTGACATAATTTGCTGAAGATCATATGGACAAGCCAGAAGGCTATTTGAAAAATGCTATGTGGCTGAGTGAGACCAAAATGGTACTTTTTGGTTTAAATGAGAAGCATTATATCTGATAAAAGGAAAATACTGCATTTCAGCACAAGAACCTTATCCCATCTGTGAAACATAGTAGTTGTAGTATCATGGTTTGGGCCCGTTTTGCTGCATCTGGGCCAGAATAGCTTGCCATCATTGAAGGAACTTTTGAGTTCTTAATTATACCTAGTGAAAAAGTCAGATCTGTTTGTGAACTGAATCTCAAGGTAACGTGAGCCATGCAGCAAGACAATGACCCCCAAGAACACATTGTTGTACCAAACAATGGTTAAAGAATAGTTAAAGTTAATGTTTTGAAAGGACCAAGTCAAAGCCCTGACCTTAGTCCAATAGCATGTTGTGGAAGGACCACAAGTAAGCAGTTCATGTGATCAAATCCACAAACATTCCAAGTGGAAGCTGTTTTGTACTGAGGAATGGGCAAAAATTCCTCCAAGCTGAAGTGCAGAATTGCTCAGCGCTTACTGGTAATAATTAGTTGAAGTTATTGCTGCACAAGCAAGTCACACCAGTTACTGAAAACAAAAATTCACGTACTTTTTGCCACATGGACACACATGTAATACTGGATCATTTTCCTCAGTCATTTCTGTATTTGGGTTCTCTTTATCAACTTTTAGAAATTGTTTGAAAATCTGCTGATGTTTTAGGTCATATTTTTGGAGAAATATACAATATTTAAAACTGAAAGTTTACAAACTTTTAAGCACCACTGTACCAATACAATGTTTCAAGTTTTGGATCCTAGCTAAATCCCTATGAAAGAGGAACGAAATGGCACCAGAACTTACTAGAGCTGCACCTGTTATACCAGGATGCTTGAAACACTGGATCTCTGTTGTGTTGGATTTGACATATTTTCAACCCAACAATCATGTTTATGCCCTGAAGGTGTGTGACAGTGACTAACACAACCATAATCTTGCACATAGAACAGATTGTTAATCGTGTTATGGGTGCCACCATCACTGTGAGTACTGTTTTCATGCAAAACAACACTAAGTGTAGCTTAAACTAGGGCTGGGCAATTAATTGAAACAGACATTCAGGACCAGTAACCAAAACAATCTTGCCCCTGTTGATTATTTAGATTTTGTTCTTTTTTATTTATTTAATTTTATTTCTTTTTATTTTTTAAATTATCTTAATACGTTCCCCATTTTGTGTTTACAAATGCTACGCAATATGAAAAAGATTCAGAAAGATGGAAATAAAATGGCCATAACCAGTGCCACATCCTACTAAATCACAGTTGGTTGAAATATTCAATAAATAACCCTAAATAGTAAAACCATCTCTGTTTCTTTCAGTAATTTTAGAAGCACGACTTGCACTTTTTCATTATAAAAAATATCCCACCTCTAATAGTTGAGCATATTTACAGAACAAACCATGTCAGTGAACTGAGAACAAAAAGCAAGAACAATTATTTGTAGAACATTAATTGTAGTTGAGGAAAATTGTTCAATTAATCGTGATATTGATTGGCGGTTGTATCGCCCAGCACTAACTTGAACCTTCTGAGTGTGATCCAACTTTAGATATTTAACATTCTGTCCTAGACCAATCTCATCAGTCACCTGAGAAATCCTGTTTTGTTGCATAACTATGGTAGTAGATTATATCTGCCCTTTTTTTCCATCCTTCCTTTCAGAGCCAGATCTCATTATTGCAGAACCGTATTGAGCAACTGGAGCAGCTGCTGGAGGAAAATCACCAGATCATCAGCCACATTAAAGACTCTGTTCTAGAACTCACAGACACCGGTGCCATCTCACCCAGTGGCCACCTCCCGTTCCGCAGTGCCAACGGCTCCTGGGTGTTGCCCTATTATGGCAGGCCGACTTTCTTTTCCATCAAGGCCCAAGACTGCCAGTTTTCACTGAGCCACCGAGGCCCAAGCGACCTGCAGGCGAGTGCTCGAAACGCCCTTATGTTCTTAGAAAAGCTCCTTGTTAAGGCCTTTTCACAAAGAGCCAGTTTATTACGGACGAAAAAAGCACCTAACAAGCGGTGAAAAAGAACACAAGTATATTAACGCTGTCCTTCACACCGAGTCCGAAACTGACAGACTGCAATGCTGCGCAAAAAAAGAAAAAGAAAATAATTGGAGCGTGTTAGAATTTCTGCGTTGTTCTGATGTGTCAACTCAGGCTGACCAATCAGGGCTCACGCAGAGCAGCTCATCCTGCTAGTAGCACAGCACCAGAGCTTCTAGGATAAGCAACATGCTGACTGTAAAAACTGTGATATTAAAGAAAATATCTGGCCCAGTAGAGTTGGGGAATGATGGTGAAAACCTCAGTGACTGTTTGGAACCGTGTTCTTCTTTATCTAAGTGCATTCTACTCTGTTCGTGCCCACAAAAAACACAATTATGTTAGACTAATATAATGCACTAATGTTTTATTTATTAATTTTTTTAAGTTGATGATGTGAAAAAGACATGGTGAAAGCTCCATGACACATTAAGAGAAGGGAAATTAAAGAAAGCAGAAGTGGACAGGGAGTTGTCAGAGTGTTCAGACAAAAACACATGGCACACTTGGTGTGAAGGACCAGCTACGTTAAAAGTCGTTTGTTTTTCGTGCTAAAAAATCGTACTTTGGGTGAATACTTCTTTAGCATGAATTGCTGTATTGCTTTAGTAATTTATATTAGTAACTGCTTTATTAGAGACCTTTTAAAGTTTGTCTCTATGACTGGACTGTCAGCGGATGGAACGCTGAGAGGTTTTTAGTCCTAAATGCACACTTAATAACACTCTCTTCAATTTCTCCGGTTGTGTGTAGATGCTGGATGTATACTCATTGCTGAGCTTTGATAATGTGGATGGAGGCGTGTGGAAGCAGGGCTTTGATATCACATATGACCCTACCGAGTGGGACAGTGAACCCTTGCAAGTGTTTGTAATTCCCCACTCTCACAATGACCCGGGTGGGTAAACACTACTTTTTTTTTATCATGAATTTAGTTTACCATGGCTGCATTTTTGCATTGGATAAACTGGCCTTTGAACATCTTTGCACAGTAAGCATATTCTGATGTCTAAAAGTCAATGATTAAAAGGATAGTTCAATATGAACTTGAATCAAGTTAGTAACTAGTGTTAATGGACAGTGTTAATGTGACTCTCTTAGTCCTAAATGAATAGTAAATCACATTTACTGAGTCAGACATGATTGTGTCTTAATTAAAGACGTGTTTCAGTATGATTTTTCAGGCAGTTGTAAAGCTGGCTTAGTGGGGGAAGTCCTAAGGTTGTCGCCTTTTTGAGTTGAAATGTGCTTAGAACCTGGATTTTTTTTTATGACTGATGAATGGATGCTTCTGTTGCTGTTTGGTGTACAATGGGTTACTAGCTTCTGCCATTTCGTTGTTTTTATTCATTATATGAACATGTATTACAGTCTTCAAAATTAGCTTTGGATAACTTTTTTGCAGTCCTGACCAGTTGTTCTGTCCAGGATCTAAATAAAATAGATTATGCAATAAATTCTTTACATAGACAGTGGCTGAAGTAGGTCAGGCGATGGACTGGTGGAAGTGTGGATATCCTGTAGGACTGCACTAGGCATATAATGAAGTGCCCCTTCAGCCTCTATTCATTGTGGAATAAACTTGAAATACTGGCGCAAATGCACAGAGATAAAATCCTTTCCAGCTCATTAAAATTATTTCATACCCCTACCAACCCACGAATGTATAACGAGTGAGAACGTCTTGTATGGGGGTGGACTTTGATAAAATGGGGTTCGGCAGAGCTGCAAGTTCCTGTCTCACACGAGCAGAGATTGTTTGCTTTTGCTTATGCTGACACACGAGTTTGAACCTTTCAGCAACCGTGTGCCCTTTGCTATAATGAAGCAGACATTGTAATAAATTCCAACTCAACACATTGCTGCCTAAGTGGAACACTATTCATTGTCATAGATGTATTGCACACATGCATTTTTGTTCCCCAAGGTGGAACCATTGTGAATGTAACATCAAAGTTACAGAAGTGGTCTCTGTGGTTAAATTACATTCCTGAAATGAGTTTCACAGATATGCTACATTTACTGTGCCAGCTAAATAAAGATATAAAAGATTAATCCCAAAATGAGCATACTATGAAAGTAATTTGTCATTTGTTCAAGTGTAGTTTTATATTAGGGTTGTGGTACTGACATTTTCTAGGACGGCACAGTTGTCTAACCCCATTTTTTGAGGTGCGTCTCCCTATTAAGTTCCAATCCTAATTCAAGATTTTTAAAATGATCATTCATCTTTATTGACATTCATTTATGCTGACCTTCATGAGGGATCTGAGATCACAGGTGTTCAGTTTAGGTTTGCACCCTTGCTCTTTATGCAGTGAAATTCCTTAAGATTCCTTGAAGCGTTTAATGACAGTATTCAGTGCAGAGGCAAAAAAATATGCAAATCCCTTCAAATCTTTGTTGTTTTCAATATTGTTTTCATGCATTTCTTGAGAAACTGGAGATCCTCTGCCCATCTTTGCTCCAAGATGCCTTTCGTGGATACTGCTTTTGTACCAAATCATGATTGAAATAAAACAGCATACAGCAGACTGAGATTGTTGCATTTTGGCTTACCAATTAAAAACACAAAGGCAAGAGCTAATAAAGTAGGAAATCATAATTTATGAAAATACATATAGAATAAAATACTAGAGGCACAAGAATATGGAGAAAGACACATCGAATATAACACAAGTGTTAAAAATATTGCTCATGGTTTATTGCGCTGTTCAGAGGAACTCAATGGGATTTGCATGGTTCTTGGTTATGAGACTATAAAGGAAGGTAGGACAGGATTCAAGTTTTATCAGATATCGCAGTCTCTGCCAGATGATCTTGAAAGCCCAACACCAAAATATTAAAATAAATATATTGGACAAACATGGGGTTCCGTTTTTAACTATTCGGGTTCAGGCTATGTCTGAGATTGCACATATCCCACTGTATTTAAGAGTCTGATGGCAGTTGGCTTAAAGAACCTAGTAGTGTTGCACTGTAAGCTATGGGGTGTCTTATCCCACTGGTTTTAATATTCAAACTGTTCTAAACTTAATAATATACTTGATGTTTGGCTGGAGGATGTTTGGGTGCAAAGTTAAGAATCTGTCAAATCGGTGTCCTTATGCACTGGCAGGCTGGATCAAAACCTTTGACAAGTATTACAGTGACCAGACCCAACACATCCTTAACAACATGGTGGTCAAGCTAATGGAGGACCCACGCAGGAAGTTCATCTGGTCCGAGATTTCCTACTTTATGAAGTGGTGGGAGAGTGTGGACACTAACAAACAGGAGGCCATGCGCAAGTAAATGATCTATTGCTATTTTGAGTTGTATTATGTTTGAAATGTCTTTCATTGTTTGCTGTTCTTACTTACTTGCTTGATATTGTGTTAATTGGACAAACCTAGTGTTTAAATTGAAAATATAGGAAAACATGAGATGTGCAAAAGATTGAGCACCTTTTCAGCTCCACCAGTTTTTTTCTAAGGTCTCAGAATGTAAATGAATTATGCCTTAAAGTCAGTCTAAACAGTTATAAAATACATTTTACCTAATTACTATTCGTCATACTTCAAGCCTTCATTAATAAATGGCTAAATTTCTATTTTAAGTTTTGCTAAAATTATATGTCAGATTATTTACACTCCTTGGCCACTTTATAAGATACACCTTGCTAGTATCAGTTTGCTTTGAGAACTCCCTTAATTTGTTGTGGTATAGTTTCAGCAAGGTGCTGGAAACATTCCTTACAGATTATGGCCCATATTGAAATGACCGCATCATGCAGCTGTTACAGGTTTGTCAATTGCACATCCATAATGCAAATCTTCCGTTCCACCTCATCCCAGAGGTGCTCTATTGGATTGAGACCTGGTGACTGTGGAAGTCATTTGAGTACAATTTGAGTACATTTGAGTGAAACCAGTTTGAGATGATTTGAGCTTTGTGACATGCTACTTCATCCTGCTCGAAGTAGCCATCAGAAGATGGTACACTGTGGTCCCAGAGGTATGGACATGGTCAGCACAATACTGTTTTAGGCTGTGGTGTTTAAGCAAAGCTCAACTGGTATTTTTGGCCTTAAGCGTGCCAAGAAGATATCCCCCACACCATTACACCAGCAGCCTGAACCTTTGATACAAGGCACAATGGATCCCTGCTTGCATGTGCCAAGTTCTGACTGTACCATTTTAATGTTGCTAAAGAATCGAGACTCATCAGACCATTCAACGATTTACCAAACTATTGTGTTTCAATTTAGGTGAGCTCATGCAAATTGTTGCTTCAGTTGCCTGTTCTGAGCTGTCAGGAGTGGCACCTGGTTTGGTCCCCTTCTGCTGTGGCCCATCTGCTTCAAGGTGCAGCGTGTTGTTCATGCAGGAATGCTGTTGTGCATATCTTGGATGTAATGAGTGGTGATTGGAGTTACTATTGCTTTTCTAACAGCCATTCTGCTCAGACCTCTGGCATCAACAACGTTTTCTCCCAGACCATTCTTTGTAAATCACAGAGATGACTGTGAGTGAAAATGGCAGGAGATCAACAGTTTCTGGAATATTCAGACCAGCCCGTCTAGGACCAACAACCATGCCACTTTCAAAGTCACTTAAATCACCTTTCTTTCCCATTCTAATGCTCGATCTGAACTTCAACAGGTTGTCTCAACGATGCCTACGTGCGTAAATGCATCGAGTTACTACCATGTTATTGGCTCATTAGATGTTTGCGTAAAGTGTATTTGGAAGTAAACTTCTCAATGGGTATGTCCAGAATAACAATTAAACAGTAAGAATATAAAACACCTTTAAATAGTAGCCAAAATAACAGACATCAGTTTTGCACTGCTATTCCCCGTATAAGAATTGGAATAAAACAAAGGCTTTATTTGGCTTCCAGAACCTTTTTCAGCTGTGTAAACTTTCCAACATAAGATGCAACGGTATTTATATCCATCCACCTCCGTCTATTTCTTGTCAAACGGATTTGTTTTTGTGAAGGATTTCGGCAGTTCTGTTCATAACTCCTTGAGATTGACTTTGAACACCCGAATGTGTTTCACCACTGAAAGCGGCACGCATCTTTCGGCCTTTGTGTTACTGCTAAGCATGCTTCATTTTAAGACTGTTTAAAAAAGGATACTAGTGTTGCTGCCTCTAGCTACAACCATCAAGTGGCACACTCTAAAGAAAATATTTTTCTACTATGTATTGCAACTGACAGAGGCTGTGAAAATAAAAAAAACACTGCTTTATGAAAGCTTCTAGCATATTTATTGGTTTAGTAATTTAGTTTTAGGTACATTTAATTGTGGCCGTATAATGTTTCATTGAGTTTACTACATAAATTGTTCCATGGTTACTTTTTAAAATCATTTGTGTGATGCTGAATGCTTGTTTTACTTGTCATAAATTAATCATGACTGGGAATCATACTGGAATTTCCCAACAGTTACATTTCTTTAAGGAACATCCATCTACAAGTACATGTTTATTCATACGTGTTTATACTTTTATGTAATGTAGAGGAAAATCACTGGTCATTTTTATTAGTTGATTGTTGGACTACATTAGGTCATGGTGAGTGTACCAGAGCACCAAACAAGCCCCTGTGAATTAATGTTGCTGTACAAACAGGAAATAAATAAGAATGCATCAGAGTTTCTGGAAGACATTATGGCTTAAAGTAAATGCTGGAGTTTCCTTATCTTCTGAGCACATATGTGGGTTATATTTTCTAGACTCATCCTGGGAGGGCAGATGGAGATGGTGACTGGAGGCTGGGTAATGACTGATGAAGCCAATGCTCATTATTTTGCCATGATTGACCAGCTTATTGAAGGCCACCAGTGGCTGGAGAAAAATTTGGGTATGCTTACAGAACAACTTGAGGACAACACATTGCTAGCCAATTTTGACCTAATTTTGATATGTTTTGAAATGTAAATATTCAAAGAGTATGTTTTCTTTGACATGGTCTAGCTCAACATTGCTGTGTTTTTATGTGACCTGTGTGCATGTGTGTTTTGAGGTGTGATTCCTCAATCGGGATGGGCTGTTGACCCTTTTGGCCACAGTGCCACCATGCCTTACTTACTGAAAAGGGCAAACCTGACCAGCATGCTGATCCAGAGGGTGCACTATTCTATTAAGAAGCATTTTTCCTCAAAACAAAGCTTGGAGTTTATGTGGAGACAAGCTTGGGGTGAGCACACTGACCACACAACTTCAATTCATATGTGGACTAGTGAGAATGCAATGTAAAATGTGTTCAGCTGGCATAGATGTGTTTAAAACGATTAAAACATTGAGTGCGTTGACATGCACCTAATCCCACAACTGCAGAAAATCAGAATTTGTCAGTAATCAAATCAAGGAGTAGACATGCACTTGAGTAATCAGATAATGAGGGACCTCTGGGGTTACATGACCCAGGCAATTATCAGATTTCTACTTTCCACAGAAAAGGCGTGATGTAACATTTAATTTTTAATATGAAATGATGAAATTCTTAATTTTCCTGAGTGTAAATTGTGTCAGTCTTGTTTGCTAGCCGTTTAGTGGGTTGCTGTGTCTAATTCCAGGGTTGCCAGATTCCACGAAAGAACTTCCCACCTGGTCTATATAATAAGCACTAAAGGAGCAAAAGCTCTAAGAATGAGTGGTCCTGGCAACCATGTATTGTTCCGCTGGCCGCTCTGCGCACATGCTCAGACTGCCAAATCCAATTGAAATTGGGTAACATAGTATACATGCTATTAAGAAATTATTTCTTAATCTGATTTCTAGATCGCAGTATGCTGTATGCATGACCACTTAAATAATCAGACATCTGCAGAAATCCGATCATTATTATATTATTAAGTGCATGTATACACACTTACTGTGTTGCAAGTAATTATTGATTATTCTGTATGAAGGAAGTCCCTTGAGAATCTAGTAATAATGCTGAGCATGTTTTGTTTTTAAAATGTGTCTGGTTAAATATTCTAATTATGACTTAAGAATAAAGACTTAATGCCTTGTTGAATTATTTCCAAATCCATAACTATAATAAGAATACAGTCCAATTTTGGGGGCTTGTTTTTTTTTGTAACAGATCCAGGGTCAGGAACAGACATGTTTTGCCATATGATGCCCTTCTACAGCTACGATGTGCCTCACACGTGTGGGCCTGACCCAAAGATCTGCTGCCAGTTTGACTTTAAGAGGCTGCCGGGCAGCAGGATTAACTGCCCCTGGAAGGTGCCTCCTCAGGTGATCACAGCAGATAATGTGGCTGAGAGGTAAGACGTTGCCAGACCTGTGTGGTTTTTGTTTGTAATCATGTGCACACTCCTATTGATGCTGCTGACATCTCTCCGCTGATCCTGCACTTGGTATTTTTTTAATTTGCTGCAATAATTTACAATACAATCAAATCAACACATTTTGAACAACGTCTTCAAGTGACGCGCAACTAAGAGAGAGTATCACATTTGGCCAATATCTGATTTCACTGTTAATACACTCCCTGACCACTAGAAGGGAAATCAGATATTGGCCAAATGTGATACTCTCTCTTAGCCGCAGTTGCTCGTGACTTGAAGATGTTGTTCCAAAATGTGTTGATTTGATTGTATTGTAAATTCTTGCAGCAAATAAAAAAAAAAATGGTAGCCTAGTGGTTAAGGTACTGGACTATGGACCAAAAGGTCCAGGGTTCAAATCCCACCTCTGCCAGGCTGCCACTGTTGGGTCCTTGAGCAAGGCCCTTAACCCACAATTGCTTGGATTGTAAGATTGTACCAGTTGTAAGTCGCTCTAGATAAGGGCGTCTGCTAAATGCTGTAAATGTAAATCGTTGTACGAAAACTGCCATTGCTTTAATTTTCACATGGTTGTTTGCCTAAATGACTTTGTGCTGTCAGATGTATACGTAACAGCCTGAGAGTTAAGCCATATTTATATACATTTATGTAAATGTAAGTGGATGTAAACTGAACTGAACATGTTAGTACCCTCGGTAAGCAGTCGCCAACCTGTGGACATATTAAGCTCTACAGTAGAAACATTTCATTCTTTTCTGTCATACATGCATTAAAAATAGAGGTAAATGCTTGGCTTTTGAACTTCCTATGTGGGCCATTTTTAGATTGGTTTGCGTGCCAGTTCAGGGCAGTGAGCAGTATGTTTCACGCCCCATTTGTAGTGCTTCACTTTGTTATTAACCATGAAATAAAATTCAACTCAAAGATGGGCTGCAAGTGAAGGATGTGGAATTAGATTTCGTGAAGTCTGAGAAAAATTGAAGTTTTAGGATGCCATTCGTTACTGCAGGAACTCATGGGTGGAGGCTTTTACTGTATATAACACCTGCATTACAGCGGGAATTTGGATTGCAGAGACTTAACTGTGTAATGAGATGATTGGATAAGGTTGTCTGCTAAATGCTGAAACTGTAAATGCAATCTCATTAAGGAATGCAAGACCACTTACTTTCTTGTGCAAAAGAAATGTGTCCTCTGGAATAGAGACTCAGGAATACTTGATTTGTACAAGTTTAAGCAAGTGCGCCGAGTATTTGCATCGAGCAGTTGAACAGGTGTACATAATAGTGACCGGTATATGTAGAGTATTGCCATTCTAATTTGAAATAATCTATTATCCTTGGACTGTGAAAAACAGAGCAGACAGAAGAGAGGAGCATAAATTGAGAAAAGCCCTGATGACAGCATTTAAAGTGCTGTGTGTTCAGACGAGTGAGATTCTGATTCAGCTGTTACTTGCGTTTTGATCCACCATGGTTACAACATAGGTGATCCCAGCTTAAAGGCACAAGGAAATAACCAAAAACGAACATCATTTATGTCTTTAAAAGATATGCGCCCGCTAATCAGTCACTGGAGGGAACGTTCAAAACTTTGAATAAATGTGTACCCCACACGATCAGTATCAGGGTTCTGTGAACAATAGAATAACTCGCATTTCCTAACATGTAATTCCACTACTACTAATGATGATAAAACAGTGCTTGTTTGACTGCTTGACATTTTAAATTCTGAAAGGCCCTCTTTTGTGGTTGTAGGAAATAATGTGTATTTTAAAGTTCAACGTTCACTGCTCTCATATCCACATATTTTTTAACATCCTTATATTAGAATTAGAATTCATTTGAAGTTTGCAGCTAAAGTAGACTGAATATCCAAAATTGAATTTGTCAGGCAAATTGACATCCCTATTGTGCGGCTCTGTCTGTCATGCAGTCTTTCTTTTCTGACTGACCTCAGCAGCCAGTATGATTGAAAAATCTTATTTGTTAGGATCTGTTTGATGAGAGTCTGAAAGTCACCTCCAAAGCTTGTCTCTTTTTGTAAAATACACAAAGTGAACATGATTTGATTTGAACCATGTCACTCTGCCTTTCTTTTGACTGATGGATGTTTTGTATTACTCTGTTGCATGGTTATCAAAGAGCATTGCTAGCATCTGATGTATTTGTCTTTTTTGGTTGTTAGGTCTCAACTCCTCCTGGACCAGTATCGTAAGAAGTCCAAGCTTTTCCGCAGCAAAGTTCTGCTGGTACCACTGGGAGACGATTTCCGATATGACAAAGCTCAAGAGTGGGACCAGCAATATATCAACTACCAGAAGCTTTTTGATTACATGAACTCTAAACCAGAAATGCATGTGAAAGTAAGTATGCTACTGTAGATACCCTCAACAGACTTTTCTGTGGAACACGCCACATTAGTTTGCATTAAATGTCAAAACAAGTTTTACAGCCAGAACTGCCAGTGAGCTATAAATGAGAAGTGAAACAGGCAGATGGTGGAGTTTTTATAGACACTAAAATAAACAAAGTTCTTATTTAACCTTGATAGTTGATCATGAAACTGGATAGGTTACTTTTGTGGTTACTGGTGCTGGGTTGTATGACATTTGTATAGGGTTGTGTTTTTTTTTTTGGTGTGGGTGTGGGTTTTTATAGGTTTGTGGCTTAGTACTGTGATGAGCACATTGAATGAATATATTTCTATTACTATAGGGTTGACTTCATTCCACAAAATTTGACAATATGTGATGGAATCAGTATGCATGAACCAGTTGTAGAATGTAAACAATTGTTATTGTATTAAAAACAGAGACATGCCTCAAATCCAGAGTTGTAATCATTGCTGTGAGCCCATCTCTCTCGACTGGATTGTTACTTTTCGTATGTGGCTCCACCGCTTGCTTTTCCTGTCATATGCAGTGTCTTTGAGAAAATACCTCTTCAAGCAATGTCTGAGCCTTTGGCTTCACTGTTTCACTGGCGCTACTGGTTGACGTAATCGAATCCAATGATCATAAAGACATAGACATTTGTTATTCCAGAATGTTTTCTGCTGAGGTGATGGAGTAAGTTGCTGTGTTACCAACAGTGGATTGACAGACTTTGCAGTATATAGCCTTCTATATAGCAGTCCATCTTTTTTTCTGTTCTTTACCATGGTGACAGAGCCTCTCCCAGCTGTTAACGACTCATGCTACCTAGCTAGAGAGCTGTACCCAGTATGCCTTTCGGTGATGTTGTTCTACACAGTGCTCTGTAGCACTTCTACAGCCTTACAGCTGCTGTTTCTGCTGTGCTATGGTATGGCGGTATATGAAAAATTCATACCTTGTGGAAAATTAACATGGGTATACTAGATGAACCGGTGTACTGCCCAGCACTAGTGGTGACTTTATTCTCTTTGTTGACAGTGCAATAAATAGTATGTATTTCTGTTTTTAAGGCACAGTTTGGCACACTGACAGACTACTTCACTGCATTCTATAAGACTAATGCTGTGGCCCATGGGACAAAACCACCTGGATACCCTGTACTGAGTGGAGACTTCTTTGCTTATGCTGACCGAGAGGATCATTACTGGACTGGCTACTACACCTCTAGACCATTTTATAAAAACCTGGGCCGTGTGCTTGAATCCAACCTTAGGTTAGTCTATAATTAATAATTACTAAATAATCACATTCTTTGTAAGATCATTGTGGACTGTGGACTAGCGGGTAAGGTACTGGACTATGGACCAAAAGGTCCAGGGTTCAAATCCTGCCTCTGCAAAGCTGCCACTGTTGGGTCCTTGAGCAAGACCCTTAACCCACAATTGCTTGGATTGTAAGACTGCTGTAATGCTGTAAATGTAAATCGTTGTACGAAAACTGCCATTGCTTTAATTTTCACATGGTTGTTTGCCTAAATGACTTTATGTGCTGTCAGATGTATACGTAACAGCCTGAGAGTTAAGCCATATTTATTTAATTTGGTGTTTTAATTACTGTGTTGGCTCTAGCTTTCTTTGTTGGCAGGAAATAATGGTTTGCCAGGTGGTCTAAGCCTTTCAAGTATTTTCCCCTCTCTACTTGTCTGGCGTAATGCACCATGGACCGTGTTCATAATTATCACTTCTTTAAAACCTGCATGGTGAATACTCAACTTTTAGCCTTATTCCCACTGGTGTTATGTAGACTGGCAGACGTTTCTCTCCCAGAGTTTAAATTTAGTCTTTCAGAAATGCGTTTTGTCTGGGATTCTTCATCTAACTCCCTTAGGCTGGCATAACATTGATTTAGCGAATAGATATTTTTGCTGAATGCTACTTAAGAAAAGTGTAGGCTGAAATCATACGTGGCACGCTGAGTCAGTTTACTGGATCTTTTTTGTCGAGTGGTTAAGGTCACTGTATCATCTGATGCCTTCTGTCTGGTGGCATTTTAGGAGTGCAGAGATTCTCTACAGCCTAGCTGTGGCTCATGCTCGCCGTGCAGGAAAGGAAGCGAGCTACCCCACTTCAGACTACTTTCTTTTGACCGAAGCTAGGCGCAATGTTGGCCTCTTCCAGCATCACGATGCCATCACTGGCACTGCCAAGGAAGTTGTCGTCATCGACTATGGTACCAGGTCAGTCATTGATGTAAGACTATATCGACCAACTGATTCAAAATGTAAATGTATATACAGTAGTATGCGAAGGTCTTAGGCATTCCATATTTTTCAGTTTATATTTTTCTTTTAAGTTTTTGTGGTCACTGCATTTTATAGTTCTAGTTACAGACTGTAGTCCGTATGTTTCTTTACATAACATTGTTAGTCCCCTTTAGTCTGTTGTCTAATGGTCAAGACCAACACAGATCAGGTCCTACAGTGAGGCAAAAAAGTATTTAGTCAGCCACTGATTGTGCAAGTTCTCCTACTTCGAAAGATGAGAGAGGTCTGTAATTTTCATCATAGCTACACTTCAACTATGAGAGACAAAAAAAAATAAAAATCCAGGAAATCACATTTGTCGGATTTTTAAAGAATTTAATTGTAAATTATGGTGGGAAAATAAGTATTTGGTCAATAACAAAAGTTCAGTTCAGCTCAGTACTTTATAACATAACCTTTGTTGGCAATGACAGAGGTCAAACGTTTTCTTGTAAGTCTTAACCAGGTTGGCACAAACCCCCACACCTCGCTACTTTATAACATAACCTTTGTTGGCAATGACAGAGGTCAAACGTTTCTTGTAAGTCTTCACCAGGTTTGCACAAACTGTAGCTGGTATTTTGGCCCATTCCTCCATGCAGATCTCCTCTAGAGCAGTGATGTTTTGGGGCAACACGGACTTTCAACTCCCTCCACAAATTTTCTATGGGGTTGAGGTCTGGAGACTGGTTAGGCCACTACAGGACCTTGAAATGCTTTTTACGGAGCCACTCCTTCATTGCCTGAGTGGTGTGTTTGGGATCATTGTCATGCTGGAAGACCCAGCCACGTTCCATCTTCAATGCTCTCACTGATGGAAGGAGGTTTTGGCTTAAAATCTCACGATACATGGCCCTGTTCATTCTTCTATTAACATGGATCAGTTATCCTGTCCCCTTTGCAGAAAAACAGCCTCAAAGCATGATGTTTCCACCTCCATGCTTCCCAGTAGGTATGGTGTTCTTGGGATGCAACTCAGCATTCTTATTTCTTCAAACACGACGAGTTGAGTTTTTTCCAAGAAGTTCTGATATTATACCGCATAATATTCTCCCAGTCCTCTTCTGGATCATCCCAATACTCAAAACTTCAGACGGGCCTGGACATGTCCTGGCTTAAGCAGGGGGACACGCCTGGCACTGCAGGATCCGAGTCCCTCTCGGCATAGTGTGTTACTGATGGTAGCCTTTGTTACTTTGGTCCCAGCTTTCTGCATTTTGTCTCTCATAGTTGAAGTGCAGCTATGATGAATATTACAGACCTCTCTCATCTTTCTAAGTAGGAGAACTTGCACAATCAGTGGCTGACTAAATACTTTTTTGCCCCACTGTATATGGGTGGTGGATTTTTCTCAGCACTGCAGTGACGGTAGTGTGTTCAGCTGGTGTTTGCATTAGACAGTGCTGCTGGAGTTTAAAACACTGTTCATTCACTGTCCACATTTTTACAGACATACGCCTCATTGCTTCACCTTGTAGATATAAAGTCAGAGACAGTAGCTCATCTGCAGCTGCACAATTTGTGTTAGTCATTCTCTAATCGTTCATCATTACTCACAGGACACTGCCTAGAGGATGCTGGTGGCTGGGTATTTGTGGCATTAGAACCTGTTCTGTGGTGGGCTTGTGGGGTTCCTGACTGTTAGACAACAGAGTAAAGGGTACTATCAAATTATGTAGGGAAAAGGATTGCAGTCTGTAATTGTAGAACTACAATGTGCAGTGGTCACTAAAGCTTAAAGAATAAGCAGAATATAAACTGAAAAATATAGAATGCCTAAGACTTTTGCACAGTACTGTGTGTGTGTGTGTGTGTGTGTGTGTGTGTGTGTGTGTATATATATACAAAAAAAATTAATAAATATGAATATAAAATGGTACAGTTGTGGCTGAAGGCAGTACTATGATGGAAGAAGATTTCATTTGTTTCTATTGAACTCTCTTCCCATGCAGGTTACTGCGCTCACTTGTTGGCTTGAAGAAAGTGATTATTAATGCAGCACACCTCCTCTTAATGAAGAATAGAGATGCGTACGTCTTCCAGCAGTCAGAGCCTTTGCTGGAAACGGTGAGGATGACTTGCTTTAATTGTACTTTTTAATGTGACACTATTTTAAAATATTTAAAACACACACTTCTGAATTTAAGCCCAGTTTTCTTCCATGTGTTCACGTTTGTGCGACTGAATTTGTGGCATGGTGCGTTTGTAAATGCAGGATGACAGGCGGGCCACGCATGACTCCCTACCCCAGCGCACACTGATCGAATTAGAGTCCACACCCAGGTAAGTCACGCTGTATATCAAAATAATGAGAAGTTTAATTCAACAAGTCTTCATTTTTGTATTGTCATACTGTCTTGTGTCCAGAATAAGTCGTGATGTTCATGAAATTTGTATTAAATAAGTAATTATTACTGAATCCTGTTTTAGAGCTAGATGTTAACCAAGTGTACATAGGGTTTTGCTAATATAACTGTAGATTTCTCAAACCTAACTAGGTGAAACAAATATAAACTCTCAGAGCACTTCATTGCAAACACTGTACTGAACTAGGATAGGGCCTCCCTTTCGAGTTCATGCACCAGAAGGTTGGACGTGTTGTGCGTTATAAGCTGCTTTTCTCCTCACCACAACAGTACACTGGAAAACAAAGAGTTTGCTTCCTGACAAATTTTGTGTATATTTTGGGCTGCTGATCATAATCATCTTAATCTTAAAGTTTCCTATCATGTTTAAGTTTACTAGTGTACTGCCCACAAAGGCAATCTCTCTTGGTAAGTCCAAGCATGCCAGCATGTGCTCTCGGTGAAGGTGCTGTGCAAATGTTGATCTTGGCCATAATTATGTAATTGTGTAGAATGTTTAATGCTAATGTTTAGCTTTACAATTACATCTACAGTCTGGGACTGTGGTAGCCTAGCGGTTAAGGTACTGAATTATGGACCAAAAGGTCCAGGGTTCAAATCCCACCTCTGCCAAGCTGCCACTGTTGGGTCCTTGAGCAAGACCCTTAACCCACAATTGGTTGGATTGTAAGACTGTACCAATTGTAAGTCGCTCTGGATAAGGGTGTCTGCTAAATGCTGTAAATGTAACATGTAATGTAAATCTCTGTACTAGGTGGAACCTAAGTTTGACTCGGATATAGTAGTACAAGAATGCAGCTGAAGAGAATCTTTAACTAAGCTTTGCTCTTGCTCAGGTACCTGGTGCTTTTTAACCCCCTGGCACAGGAGCGTCTGTGTTTGGTCACTGTACTGGTGAACTCGGCACAGGTTCGAGTGCTCACTGAGGATGGCCAAACGTTGCCGGTACAGCTCAGTGGTCAGTGGACCTCAGATGTGCAGATGAGTGGGGAGGTCTACCAGGTGTGTGAGAGATTGTGTGAAGAAAAAAAAAGCCATTTTGCTGTGAAATTAGTTTGTTGTGGAAATTTTTCAAGATATAAACCGTGATGCCACATCATATTTGGTGAAACTTGCTCTACTAAGTTCCTGTTGTGCTCTGCCTCTGTTCAGGCTTCCTTCGTGGTCAGGCTTCCTCCTCTGGGACTGACAATGTTCCACCTGTACAACTCTGGCGACTCACCAATGATTTTGCGCTCTGATACACTGTTGCGGGTTCGGGGGCATAGTGAGAGTGTGCGTGGCATGGATCCTCTTCCTGTGCGTACTCAGATAGCTGACTCGCAGCCCTTTTACATCCAGAGCCAGTATCTGACTTTGGGCTTCTCTGGCACCACTGGCCTGCTGGAGGTAAGCAGGGAAGCCAAAGAAAATGTCCCATCTATATAAATGATGCTGTAGACTGTGCAAGTTGTGTTTTTTGATTATACAGGTAATGTAACACTGTTACAAAGAGGTCAAACAGTATATAAATACATATTTACTAGCTGAATATTCTCAAACTAAGTAGCCACAGCTTTCTAGCATTTACCTCTATTAAATCAGATCTTTTAAAAAGAAAGCTATTTTCCATAGTTTTATTATACTCGTCGTAATATTTCATTCTGTTACACTGATCACAGTCTATATTATTTGATTATTTAATTTATTATATTTTCTTTAAATATGTTGCCTATTAATTTTAATGAAACTTCTGTTCATTTAAACAGCTATTATAGATTTACTAATTAAGTAACTTAGTTTAATTCGTACATATAACGTCTAGGCTGCTCGAGGAGGTTGGGGCCCCTTTTGGAGTCTTGGCCTTCCCAAGGTTTCTTCCGTATAACATTTAGGGAGTTTTTCCTTCACCACTGTGACATGGCTCTTGCTCAGTTAGGGCTTTGGACCTAGATCATTGTAAAGCTGATTTGAGACAATGCTCCATTGTAAAAAGTGCTATGAAATAAATTTGACGTTGAGACAAGTGGTGCTAAGAAATAAAATAAATGTTTTCTCAGAGATTCAAGCTACTTGTCAGCTACTTGTATAAAGCATTAAGTTAAATTTGGGGAGATTGGAGATAAAATATTCTTGCACTCTTCTCCTCTGTGTTCATTAGAGTATTCGTCGTAAGGATGACCCTCAGGAGGTAAGAGTGCAAATCCAATTCTTCACCTATGGAACTCGGGCATCCAAGGACAAGAGTGGAGCCTACCTCTTTTTACCAGATGGCAGTGCCAAGGTATCTTCTTTACTCTAAATGTAATTCATCAGTCGTATTAAATGAATTTTATTGAGATTGCTTTTCTGGTGGCATGACAAAATAACATCCGTTTTTCAGCCCTACGTGCAGAAAAATCCACCTGTTGTGCGAGTGGTGGAGGGTCCTCTATTTTCTGAGGTGGTCACACATTATCAACACTTCCAGCAGACAGTTCGCATACACAATGTGCCAGGTATCACCTTCAATCTGTACCCTGCACAAATGCCAACATTTTACATATGTACATATATTTTTTAAAGATATGGTTATTGCGTTTCCCAGGTGCAGATGGTTTGTCTTTGGACGTCACCACTATGGTGGACATCAGGGACCAGGGTAACAGAGAGCTGGTTATGCGTATGGTCACGGACATCCAGAATGGGGACACTTTCTACACAGACCTTAATGGCTACCAGGTTAGCGTTCCTAGAATTGCATTCAAATCTCTTCACAGAACAAGTACCCCCTAATCCTCTTAAGAGTCCCCAGTGTGCTCACTGTCACTCACTGACACTGTAAAATCAGCAATAATGCCGTCTTCCTCCTTGGCAGTGCATTCTAACCTACATGCAGTTTAATCCAGGTTCTCGCCTAGAGTGCTTTTCATCTATAATCCTTCGGGTGTAATTCACCCAAGAGTGGTCTTAAAGGACATATTATATACTTTTTCCACAATTTAACACAGTTCACTGGTGGTCATAATTACCTTTACAGTCATTTAGCAGACAACCTTATCCAGAACAACTTACAACCAGAACAATCTTTCAGTCCAAGCAGTTATGGCCTTGCTGAATGGACCAACAGTGGAAAGTTGGCAGAGTTGCAATTTGATCCTTGGGCCTTCTGGTACACAGTCCAGTACCTTAACCACTAAGCCATCACAGGCTATAATTTGTTAATGAAATGTCTGTGCCATGCATTGGACAAAATAAGATCAGGCACCAGAGCACCCTTCTCATCTTTTCTTAATAGCTAATGTCAGAACAATCAGTTCTTCAAGTCATGAAGAATGTCTTCTTTGTAAAACCAGCAGCAAGAAGCATCTCATTTTGTCTCACAGACATTTAACTAACAAACTAGTAATAGTGTTTAACATTATTTTGGATCCTGCAGCAAGTAATGCCAATAACTTTCTGGAAAACATGTAGCATATTTAAAAACTTGCACTTGCATATCCCTCCTCTGCAGTTTTGCCACAGATAAATGTTATTTAATTCCTCTTTGAGTAAAAATTTAGTTGCCAGTCCCGAGTTGTAATCCAGATTGGAAAAGCCTACGGTCAAGCCCCATTATTGCCAAGGAGCCAAATATGAATGCCTTGTTGAATCCCAATGTTTTCTGAGCTGGCCCACATAACAGCACTGGTTGTCTCAAGTTCACAGTTTGTGGGTTGATAGGCACTCCAGATACACTGAAAGTTTTGCATATGTACTCAAGTTAGGCTAAAACTAAGTAACATTTTCTTACTGAGTATCATTTTTTTACCACACATGGTTTTTAGCTGTCTTCTGAAAGAAGTGTGAGATGATTTGGCTCTGCAGTTTGTGATAGATTTCAGTTAACATGGGTAATTTGGGGTGTAAAAATGTATTTTTGCACAAACTTGTATGTAAGAAAAACAGGCTTTGTGGACTAGTTATGCAAAGTATTAGTTTTATAAAGGACATTTGTAAGCTACTTTATTAGCAGTCGACCAACAGCTTAGTAAAAAGACAATGAATACATATTCGAGAGTAAGTGGCATATTTCTGAAAGGCTAAAATGAGTCTTAAGGTGTCTGTTAATGACTTGATGCTGATCTGTAATAATTCCCTGCTCTCAGATCCAGAAGCGGAGATATTTTCAGAAGCTACCACTGCAGGCGAACTACTATCCCATGTCCACCATGACCTATATCCAAGACCGCCATTATCGCTTGACCCTGCACTCAGCCCAAGCCCTTGGTGTCAGCAGCCTTGCCAATGGTCAGTATCTTGGAACAAAAACAAGAGGATGGACAGACTGTCCGATGTCTTAGATTGTAATGAGTGTAGGGTATGATGAGTGTAATCTACTTGGCTTTGACTTCTCTTCTCACTCTCTTGCTCCCCTTCACAGGACAGTTGGATGTTATTCTGGACCGTATACTGATGCAGGATGATAACAGAGGTCTGGGACAAGGTCTAAAGGACAACAAGAGGACTGCCAATCGCTTCCGTTTCCTGCTGGAGAAGAGAGCCAGCAACACGGTGAGTGGAATGATATGTAACCAATAGGTGGCGGCGTTCTTTCCATGTGGCTGCAGTGTTGATGGCTGCTCCGCGGCAGTTCCACTGATGAGCATGGACTCAAATGCTTTCCTCTGTTGAAAGCTGAATTCTCTGTACTTGGTAGGTTTTTGTGTTGAAATATCATTTTCTGCACACTGGTCTGGGTGAATAAATAATGTGACCTAATTCCACAAATCAAATCCGACCTTATTATCAGTAACAATCATTTAATGGACAGAAATCTTGTTTTTTCTATGGTCTGTTAAAATGTCATTTATATATTCAAGTTTTCTGGGCTTGAAGATGTTTTACCTTTCATACGAAAGGCTTCTTAAGTTCTAGGCTCAGAGGACAAGCCTTAGATCTGCATTTAAAGGAGTAGGGACACTCCTTTTGAGGGTACAACTGTTCGTATTTTGAGCAGAGAAGACAAATGGTTTGAAAGAACAGTAAAGGAGGCCATCTATTTCCAATTAGAACGCCCATCATTGAACAGACGGGGTGGTTTGCAATACCAGTTATCAGTCACCTACAAAGTCTTTAGATCCCTTCCTAACCGGTTTAACCCCCATTCACATATCGATCCATGTAACCCTAATGACTCACATGATGCCAGGGTGGGGCAGCAACTCACAAATGGGCCATACCTGGGCCCCCTGTGATTCTAATGACTCCTGTGTGGCCAGGTTGGGTCAGTGAGTCTCGGGACCACCTCCAAGGTGACAAACCCTCTAGAGGTTGAATACCTTGGACTCCCCGCCACCTTCTAGAACTGAAGAAGCATTTTGAATGAGAGGCATAACCTCTTCAAGAACCAAAAAAGAAGCCTTCAGCTCAACACTCAAGTCTACCTGGATAACTGAGAACCTATGCAGTTCCATTATTTCACCATACATGCGCAAACAGAAAATCATAACATGGCTCAATATTTACTTTTCCAAACTTAAGCCATTATCAAGTAAAATGCTGAGTTATGTTGAGAAATATGTAAGGATAAATGCATTAACACCGCTGTTTAACATCTTTAATGGACTGAACAGAAATAAATTGTATTGTATTTCGCTCTTGTTTACTCAGACCTAATGTCACTGCATTTGGTAATGCTCCATTGCTTTTGTGTCATATCATTTCCATCATTTTCTTTATTTACCAATTTCTTTTCATCTGTCATTTCCTTTCTTTCCTGCTCTCACTGACTCCCTCCTTCTACATCCTCCTTACCAATGCAGCCAGTGGGCGCTTTTGCCAAAGTCAGCCATATGATAAGTAAAATCATCACCTATGTTTTAGGAGACAGCAAGAAAGAGGTAATGTTACCACACCAATAGAGGTGCTTGTGGCTGTCATCTCTCTAGCTTTAGGACTGTGGGTAGTGTTTCCTTCCTGTTGACTTTGTTAGCTGCTTTCTAATCCATTTCTCTAAACTATTTGTTGTGTCCAATCCAGTCTCTATAATTTGGTTTTCCCGTAGACACACAGTGGCAGATTGAAAGGCAGTGGCTGTGATTAGTATTAAAGTTCCAACGTCTTTGTATTAGGATTTGTAAGAAAAATGTACAGTTCTCTGCTTGTTGTTTGTTTTTTATCTGATGGTATGGTCTGTTTGGTTTGTTTGACTGTAGTGTTGGTTTTCTTTATTTAACTTTAAGGGGGTGTAACGGTCACAAAACAAATCACAATGTGCATGGTAGAGACTGACGATGTCAATTGCATTGTTTGTTGCACATTTAAAGCAATTGCATTTTTTAAACAACAAAGGGTGCAATAATAAGTCTATACATACAAGTCTCTATATACTTTTTGTTTAAATGTTTATACAAGAAAATTACACTTTTTAATTATTATTCTTCAGATATAAAAATGATTGTTTTCACTCTTATTTAATATATGGTGAAGCTACAATAGAACATTTTATTTTCAATTTTTAACATCTGTTTCTAGTCCTTTATTTTAATTGCAGTTTATTTGTTAAAAAAAATATTCAAGAAAACGTGCATTGATTTTAAATGTTTTACACTTCAGGGGGAAAAAAAAGTAAGAAAATCGAATTGAGAGCAGAGTGCATCGTTAACCCCCTGCGAACTTCCCTTGTAATAATAATAGATTTGATCTGCTGGACTGAGGACAGGCTTCCTTAATCACTGAATGTGTTTTCACAGGATGTGGACAGTGGACCAGTCAGCTTCCCTTCTTTGCTGAGTCATGTCACTTCTGCCATCTTGAACCATGATGTGATGGCAATGCCAGTCATTCCAAAGAAACACAACATTCCTCCTCTCTCCTCCTTCTCTCCACTGGCTGCTTCCCTGCCATGTGACTTCCATCTGCTCAACCTCAGAAGCATCCAAGGCCAGGTAGCTATCACATATTACCCTGCATGCACAACAGTGGGCATCAAAGTATTGAAGTCACTGAAGGTGCATCTCTTGTGGCTGGGTAAGCCTGTAGGTACTGTTGGTGCAGTTTTACTCAGGACTGGTAGTGTCAGAAAATGTTAAACAGCCTGCTGTGGTGTTATATTGCTTTGTTCTTATGCTGTTTGTGTTTACGACAAACTCCTGTCAAAGTCAAATTAATTATATAGCACTTTTTACAATAATACACTATATGCTGTACCACAAACGCCCAACCAAAACCCACGACAAGCCATCTGGACCAGATATTGAATTGACGTTCGATGGTAATGCACCAACAAATTAAACAAAATACTTGCCAGGAATTATTACAAATATATATATAGATATATATATATTATATATATAATATATATATATATATTATATATATATATATATATATATTTGTAATAATTCTGGCAGTATTATAATATATATATATATATATATATAATATTTTGTAGTAATTTCTGGGCCAGTATTATATATATATATATATATATATATATATATATATAAGATATATATATATATATATATATATATATATATATATATATATATATATATATATATATATATAAACTGGCTTTGATGTAACCTGGTCTATACATAGTGTAATCAGTTAACCTAACAGGCATGTCATTGGACTGTGGGAGGTAACCGGAGCACCCAGAGTAAACCCATGAAGACATGGGGAGGGCATGCAGACTCCACACACAAAGGACCAAGGCCGCTCCCCCCTGGAACCCAGGACCTTCTTGCTCATGCTACCCACCGAGCTGCCCATAGACTCACTAAGTATTTTATTAGGATCACCTGTACAGCTACTTATTCGTGCAATTATCCAGTCAGCCAATCATGTGGCAGCAGTGCATGGAGTCATACAGATATGGTCCAGCAGCTTCAGGTATTCAACCATCTGAATGGGGAAATTTGTTCTCAGTGATTTTTTTATTCTTCTGTGGTATGACTGTTGGTACCAGACGGTCTGGTTTGAGTATTTCCATAACTGCTGATCTTCTAGGATTTTACTCAGAATGAGTTACCCAGACTGGTGCAGTAAAGAAAAAGTGTGTGACTGTCCTTAGACAGGTGTTCCTAGTTAAGTGCTTGGTGAGTGTATATAGTTCGTTTATTTTTAATTGAACTAATTGTATGTTTATTGGCCTATTTTTCATACAGTTTAAAGCCCCAAAAATGTATTGGGTGTCTTGGTTATGAGTAAAGGAAGAACATTTTTTGAAAACCATAGCTCAAGACCTCCAAGTACTCCTTTATACACAAGTCAAGTATTTATGCTGTACCTTTCTAGTAAACCTTTCAGCACTTTACAACCACTAAGGGCAGAGTCTTTCAGGCTTTTGTGGATGATTCTGTCTTTTAAGCAGTATTGCGGTTTATTTACAGGACATTAATTCCCCTTCGCCTTACACTGCACTACTGCTGCACCGGCTGGGTCTAGACTGTGGCCTGGAGCTCCAGAGCCTTGGCTTCAACTGCACGACTACGCAAGGCAAGGTGAGTGGCACTAGCGGAGAACGGATCACATAAGTCTGTGGTGGCTCGCTGAAAAAGTATGTAGTTTACTATTTAACCAAAACACATTTCATGTCCAGTGGTTGATTCTTTATTTTCATTGGAGCCATGAGGCTGAAGCTACATACGCTAACATACACTACATGGACTGAAGTATTGGGACACACCTCTTAACCATTGAATTCAGGTGTTTCATTCAGTCCCATTGCCACAGTTGTATAAAATCAAGCACCTAGCCAGGCAGTCTGCCTTTACAAAGATTTGTGAAAGAACGGGTTCTGAAGAGCACACGGAATTTGAGCGTGGTACTGTAATAGGATACCACAATTGCAACAAGTCAGTTGAAATTTCTTCCCTTCTAGATATTCCACAATCAACTGTGAGCGTATTATTTTAAAGTTGAAACACAGGAACACAGTGCAATGCAGCTTCATGTTTCTATGGGCGAGCAGCTGAATGCAAGACTTACATCACCGAGCACAATGCCGGGAGTCGAATGGAGTGGTGTAAAGCATGCCACTACTAGAATCTGGAGCAGTGGAGCCTGTTCTGTGGAGTGTTATATAACGCTTCTCTGTGACAGTCTGATGGATGAGTCTGGGTGTGGCATATGCCAGGAGAATGATACCTGCCTGACTGCACTGTGCCAGTTGTGTAGTTTGGTAGAGGAGGGATAATGTTGTCGGGTTGTTTTTCAGGGGTTGGTTCCTACCCCCCTCCGATCCAGTGGAAGGAAATCTTAATGCTTAGTATACCAATACATTTTGGACAATAATGCTTCCAACTTTGTGAGAACAGTTTAGGGAAGGCCATTTCTCTGTTCCAGCATGACATTGCACAAAGCAAGATCCATAATGGCATGGTTGGGCGACTTTGGCGAGAAAGAACTTGACTGGCCCACACAGAGCCCTGATCACAACCTCATCAAACACCTTTGAGATGAATTAGAATGGAGATTTGAGCCAGTACCTTTTGTTCACCATCAGTCTCTGATCTCTCAAATGCTCATTTGGGCGAATGGCCAAAATTTCCCACAGACACACTCCAAAATGTCATAGAAATCCTCGGTAGAACAGTGGAAGCTGTTCTAGCTGCAGAGGGGACCAACAACATGTTAATACCTTTTGGGTTTAAAACAGGATGACCTAAAAGCTCCGGTAGGTGCAATGTGTAGGTGTCCCAATACTATTGTTCATATATTGTATAAGAGCAGGTTACATATTGCAGTATGCCATCATGGACACTGCATATCCAAGTAATCACACACTTGCCTCCAGCTGCAGTGGGTTGTGAAGTAATCTCTAATAGACTTTTGGTATCTCACACAGTTGTATATAAAAACTGACAAAACTAATCCTTTATCTGAGTGGATCTCATTCCTGGAGTATTTGGATCACATGAGCTCTAGATCCACAGCATCTTCAGAACGCTTCAGGGAGTTGGTGATGTTAGCCTAATGTATGATGTGTGCTGAACCAACCGAAATAAACATTTGGTGGGCTTTATGCATGCGGGTTGCTTATTGCTAAACAGGTAGATAAAAGCCTTGTAATTCGCCTTGTAGCTTCTATGCAAAGAAGGGGAAATTAATTATTGACACAGTGATATGTCTTTACTGTTCAACTGCAGTGGTACCTCAGGTCTTGACCACCGCGGAACTCGTCGAATTCGTCTCTTGGTGCATTTTGACCAGAAAAATTATCTTTTTTCTTGTCGTTTGCTTGGTACTCGGCGCACTCGCTTAAACTTGTATGAGTCGTTTCAGCCGAATCAGAATTCAGCACACAGTGATTCAGATTCACAATACCCGCTGCTCAGTGCTGATTTGGCGGAACATATCCCCTTTGTAAATCAACTCCATTAATGCATATAATGCTTATACAGTGTGGATTTTCTGGAGGTCTGGAACAGATTAACTCAATTTACATTATTCCTTAAGGGGAACGAGAACCGTGGTACCACTGTACATTCGGGACAGGTGGAAAAAAATGTTGTATGTTCAATTTCTTTAAGTTCTAGACCTTTTTTAAGTCTGCTTGTATTGGTTTGACGTGGACTTCACTGAGGAACATTCTACAGCCTAAATTTCAAGTATACATTTGTGATCTGTGTCTCTGATGTGTACAATTTGTGCTTTATATTTTCAGCTGATCTTGGGGGGGCTGTTCCGGGGCCTGGATCTGCAGTCGCTGCAGCCCATGTCTCTGACGCTCATGCACTCGGGTACTCCACTTTCCAACAGCTCCGTCGTCAGCCTAGAGCGGATGGAGCTCTCCACCTATAAGCTTAAACTGCATTAGGCTTTGTTAGACTGGAGCCGGAGTACAGCAGCTGTGCTGAGTGACTGCACCTGCTCAGAGTCTCTCTCTCTTGCTGGGGGAAGAGGAACATACTCAGCTAACTGTAAAAGCCAAGATCTATGTATGATCACTGACATTGCTGGGGTTCTCTTAAGATATTTTTTATAAAAGAGATATTTCAGCAGCAACAGACCCTGAAATGAGGATATGAAAATATGAAGACTGAATGTTTTTTTTTTTCTCCCCCATTTTTAGGGGCTTCAAATATAATTGGCAGATATCTGATGACCATTTGAGATTTTTGTTGTCCTGAGTGTGGAACCTCTGTCATCTTTTTCTTCTTCCCTCTATATCTTGCCCTTGCTGAGCTTTTTGGGTTATGGGTTAAACTTCAATGTCTTTGGCTCTTCATGAACTGGTGGGATTGAGTGCAATATGTGAAGCTTCTCTTGGGTTTTATCTTTCCATTCTGCAGAAGCAGTGCTTGAAACGGTCTGCTTTTTCCTTTCTGTATTTCCTTTGAGTTTCCTGCTTGCCATAGCTGCATGTGAATGTCTGAGCGGAGTTATTGGGTGGTGGACCGGCCTCATTAGGTTCTCCCATCTTTTGTTTCTGAACGTATGAGTACAGCCATCGTCAGCTATTCTTTCATTTTCACCTGGGTTGTCTCTTGAAAGCTTTCTCCAAAATTGGTTGGTGGATTCTCTGCTTTTTGTGTTTCCATATCGATGTCTGCTATGGATACTTATAAATATGCAGTACGCAGTACCTCTCCTATTTTACCTATGAACAGTGAGATGTGCAATATATCGCTGTACTAATTGTTGTCTGTAGGCATTGAGTGGAGACTGTGCATTTACTCTATACATGTACAGGAGTGAGCAGTGTCAAGGGGTGAGTTGTAACGGAGGACCAAAAGACCTTATCCGAGCTCAGCCTGAGACCTTTCTCCCATGATCTATGTGGAGATCAGAGCAGAGAATCTAGGTGTACAGCACATGTCTTTCAAAGGTGTCTGTCATAAACGTGTAATCATGGTGTCTTTATCCTCTGCCATCCAGTGTGACTGCAGTAAAACTGCCAGAGCAGAGCTGTCTGTGAAAGCCTGAAGCAGCTTTCCAATACCTCTTTTAGTTCCCACTGTTTTTTGTGTTGTTAACAGCTGACTCTGCACTGCGCTCCCTGGAATGGCTCCTCCTCCTAGAGCCGGGAACCTGTGAATTACTGTGAGCTGTATGATCTTGAGGTGACTCTGAAAGCATCGGCTCTGTAGAACAGGGGGTAGTAGCACTTACCAAACCTCTGGGAGAGGGTTATCACTGTTGCCTTCATCTATGCTATGGACACTAGGACAGACACGGCCAGCCAAGACCTGAACTAGAGAGACTGATTTGGTGATAAGAATTGTCACTAGCTCTACTGTTGATAAAATGATTGTACTTCAGTACAAGCATAAAATACATGATTTCATTACCTTGGAGAAGGAGTTGTGCTGGGACTGTGGGGGGTGGAGGGCTTGGATTTACGATTTCCTTTGTAACTTTTTTCTTTGTGTTTACTGCATCTCATTGTCCCGGATAATAACACTTTTACTTTCCAGCTGTTTGGACAATTGCCTCTGTAGCCGTTTCTCACTTGTGTATCATTTTATGAACAAATGATTGGATTTTTATTTCTTGTCTTGTTTTGTTCAGACAAGAAAGTGATTTTTCTTCTCCTTTTGTGTCCATTACCTCCTGCAAGGGCATTCATCAAAAACGTATAAAATGAAGTAGCTGAAGCTGACATTTAATAAATATCAACGGTGGCAATAATATGATCTCATTTGCCTGATGGTTTCATTATGCCACAGTCGAGCTGAATCTAAAATAAGTAGGGTTGTACCAGTCCAAGTTTGAACGAAAAAAAGGAAAGAAACTGAGCTCTTAGAAATGGATAGTGCTAAAATAACACAACCTGATGGGAAAGAGAAAGCATCAGACCAGAAAGGCCAGCGCCTGCTCTTTCATTTGCTGTGAGAGTCCAGTATAGGATCATTATTGAGCATCAGCCAACGTTTAAAGCTCTGATACTCTCTCTGAACCGTGTTCAAAATGGCCTCCTCTTCAGAATCCTGTCCATACTATATAGACATACTATACAGGGTTTTTGGTTGTGGTAACTGGGTTCATATACTTCATTGTACATTTTGCTCATTACTGTACAACAGCAGACTGTTACATAAGCACGCCAGCACACACTGTCACACAGCACACGAGATAACAGCTTGCTCATGCTGTTTTTTATAAAAGTACCTAATAAAATGAATATGCATCAAAATAAAAGTATTTTATATAGCACTTTTCACAACAGAGGATCATCTCAAAGCAACTTTTTACAAATATCTAGGCCCATAGCCCTAATTTAGCAAGTCTCTGGTGATGGTGGAAAGGGAAAAACTCCCTAATTGTAAGGAAGAAACTTTGGGAGGACCAAGCCTCAAAAAGGGACCCAATGTTTTTGGTCAGACTAGATGATAAATGCAAGAATGGCACTTGGTTACCTAATTGTGTATAGTAACAGTTTAAATAAACAGAAGCTTAATATAACAATTCTATCAGAGAATCTGCACTGAGACAAGCAAGATTTTTTCAAGTGTTTCATGTGTTTTTGAATCATTAAAAAATAAGTACGTGCATTCTGTTAAAGTAGTAGAATAACAGTTTCTTTAGGACCAAACATTAGCAAGCAAGTCTTGTGATTATCGCGGTTTCATTATTTTACCTAAGTCCTAACAAAGTAATTTATAGAGTTTGAACTCCCTGCCTGTAGTACTCTAGTGTCTTTAGCTGTTTGTCCTCAGAGCGCCGGCAGGGGGCAGTCGCTGTACTTAATAATGGTGAGATTTCGGTAGTTTGCCCTCCCGTGATGATATGATACCCTTTCTGTGTACCACCCACAGTGTAGCAGATCAACAACTGCACATTCTCTCTGATGTCCAAGGCCAGTAAAAGGTTACCTGTCTTGGGAGAACTTCAAGTAGAGGGTCTAATTTAGCAAGATGCCATGAGTGGAATTGACTAATGAACCGAGCAGTCTGTCCAGTAAACCTAGACAGTGTAACCTGAGAATAAAATGCCAACAGCATGGTCTCAGTGTCCCCTGACAGACTATATGTAGCAAGCAATAATTATAGGAACAGCGAAATGTAGTGCTGTGCTTACAGAATTTCTGGTCCAAGTAATTACACTCATCATAGTCCCTTTTCGAAACTGGCTTAATCCTTTTGTTTTACAGCATCGACTTTGGGCAATCATAACACATTGGCTTAGCTCATGTTGACTGGCTGTCTCCAACAGTGACTCATTATGAAATCATGGGCATGAGAGCGACAGCATCTACCAGGACCCCTACCTCTTATCTGCGGTACATGACCTACAGTGATCATGCGCTGAGGTAATTATAAACACTGATGGGTCGAATTTAAAATAGGACATGCATTCAGTGCCAGAAAAAGCTTTCAGCTTTGAAAATAATATAGCCTTAAATTTAAAGCACATACATTCTGACAAAACAAACATTAAATACAATTTTGTGTTTTTAACTAGGGCTGTTAGAGTTAATGCATCAATAACAGGTTAACAGGGATACATGCTTTAAACATCAATCTCACTTTCAGTACGTGAAGGACCCATAGTTAAGGGCTTTATCCAAAATGCTCCCTTATTTACTGGTCTCTACATTGTACAGGACCGTGCGAAATTAGTGACCCCCATAGAACTTCTCCACCTTTTGTAGTGTTACAACTTGGAATTCAAATGCATTTAACTGGATATACATTTACTGATCACTTTATTAGGTACACCTCCTTGCTTCTACACGCATTGTTCTATTGTTACAGTTTCACTTTACATATAGAAGCACTTTGTAGTTCTACAAATACAGACTGTAGTCCTTCTGTTTCTCTACATCATTTTAGTCCCCTTTAATCTGTTCTCTAATGGTCAGGACCCCCACAGATCAGGTACTATTTGAATGGTGGGTTATTCTCAGCACTGCAGTGACACTGATGTGGTGTGTTAGTGTGTGTTGTGCTGGTATACGTGGATCAGACATAGCAGTGCTGCTGGAGTTCACCTCATTGTCACTGCCGGACTGACAATAGTCCACCAATCAAAAATGTCCAGCCACCAGCATCCTGTACGTTTACAGCATTTAGCAGACGCCCTTATCCAGAGCGACTTACAATTGATACAGTCTTACAGTCCAAGCAATTGTGGGTTAAGGGCCTTGCTCAAGGACCCAACAGTGTCAGCCTGGCAGAGGTGGGATTTGAACCCTGGACCTAGTGGTCCATAGTGCAGTACCTTACCCGCTAGGCTACCCCATCCTGTAGTCACTGATGAAGGATTAGAGGATGACTAACAAACTGTGCAACGACAGATGAGCTACTGTCTCTGGCTTTACACCTAAATGGTGGAGCAATATGGTAGATGTGTCTAATAGAGTGCACAGTGACTGAACACTGCACTTTTTAAAAACTCCAGCAGCACTGCTGTGTCTGATCCACTCATACCAGTACAACATCTGTATCACTACAGTGCTGAGAATGATCCACCACCCAAATAGCACCTGATCTGTGAAAGCAGATGGATTCTGTAATATTTGGCCATTTCTACTGCAAAAACAGCTTGAACTCTGTTGGATTGACTGGAGACTGTTGGTGAACAGTAGGTTTCAAATCTTGCTACAAATTCCCAATCAGCCCGAGGTTTAGGCTTTAACTTTGTCACACTGACACAGTTTCTTGCTTTTTGTACCACTTCTGTGTAGCAGTATGCTTGGGGGTCAGTGTCGTGTTACACGTTATAACCTAGTCTCAAGTCTGTCGCAGGCTGAAACAGCTTCAGATTTATCTGGAATCAACAATTCAGAAGAAAACCTTTACTGCTGAGCCAAGGGATGTCCTTTAATGAAGCTGAAGTGGACCACACAGAGCATAGATGTGTCTGATTCTATGGGTCATAAGAAAGAGCAGCTCAAAGTAAACAAGGTTCCGTCTGAAATCTGGTCATGAAATTTTAACACCTTGGAAATGACTTTTTTTAGTGATGCATAAATTCTTAATCATGAAGGCATTTTGGGGGAGAGGGCAATTCATTCTAGTGATGGAGGAATTGAAATTTTCTCTCCTCTGTTGGCAAGGTATTAACAATTAACAATGCCCAATCTTTTCTAAAGCTGCTGCAGATAGCAGCTAGTTCATGTTGTTCCAATTCAAGTCAGTAGCAAATTAGAGGCTCAGTCTGCAAAAAAAGCACTATTAAAGAATCATTCCAGGATACAAAACTAAGTTTACGCAGTGTGGTAAGCAACACAGCAAGCATCAGCACTAATGCTCCTCAAAACACTCAGGGCTCGTGGAGACATGGTACCTTTAGTATATGAAAAGCTGATTTTAGCTGAAGGGTCACTGTTGTGGTTTGTGAGCCTCCTGATATGGTCATTGACATGGCAGGCGAGTGGGACTGCGGTGGCCAGCGGTTAACGTACTGGACTATGGATCAGAATATCCAGGGTTCAGAACTCACCTTTGCTACTGTTGGGTCATTAAGCAAGGCCTGTAAGCCACAATTGCTTGGATTGTAAGACTGTATCAGTTGGAAGTTGCTCTGGATAAGGGCATCTGCTAAATGCTATAAATGTACATGTATCCATGCTAAACCCCTGCTCAGGTGATGTTCTGAGTCTGCTCAGTACAAAATGACAGGGTTAACTTGTGACCTTTTCACACGTTCTTACATTTTCACTTATGCCATTTAGCAGACGCCCTTATCCAGGGCGACTTACAACTGATACAGTCTTACAAGCCGAGCAACTGTGGATTAAGGGCCTTGCTCAAGGACCCAACAGTGGCAGCTTGACAGAGGAGGGATTTGAACCCTGGCACTTCTGGTCCATAGTGCAGTACCTTACCCGCTTCGCATTGACACGAAGAGAAAGCGTGTGATAAATCGGCTAAATCACGTGGTCATTTTGTATAATACTTTTACTCTTGGCCTGTGGAGTGCTTATAGAAAAACATATCATCCTATCAAAATCCTTACGGCTTATCACAGTATACTCTGAATCTAACTTTCCCCAGCTGTATTTACACATTATAATCCTCAACATCAAGGTCAAAATAATAACATTAAAAAATCTGTTTAATTATGAAAGTTTAAGTTGTAAAATACCTGGTTTCTAAAAGTCTGCCCCTTAAGAGTAATCATTATAAACTTGCTCAGGTACAACCAGTCTAAGTGGCACTCTATTTGATATAAATTGTCATGGATTTGATGACTTCAGAATAAAACTGGCTGTTCCTTGAGGATTCCACAGTGCATGGTAAAGCAAAGTATTCACCATGGTTGGAAAGAGGCTTTCAAACGGAGCTCTGGGATAAAGTTGTGGAAAGGCACAAATTAGAAGGATAAGAAAAGATTTTGGAGGCTTTTACTATCCCCGAGAGTGCTGTTCAGAGCACTGTTAAGAAGTGGAACGGTATGGCACCTCCAATACTATTCCCAAATTGGGTCGTCCCTCCTAACTGGGTGACCGAGCTATGAGGATATTGATCATGGAAGCTGCTCAGTGACCAGTGGCAACTATGAAGGATTTAAAAGTCTTTGTCTGAGATAGTTCAGACTGGTGATTAATGTGTTGTAGGGGTGTCTTTTTTCAGTGCAGTGGCCAATTTGTTAGGAGGCCAATTGTAGGTGTGCAAAGCCATATCATATCAGACTGTTGACTGTAATCAAAGCCCAAGCTACAATACATTCAATCTAGGCAATGGTCACTTTTCCAGCCCTGTTAACTGCTGCCTTTTTTCTCGTTACTTGAATGTTGTAAGGTAAAATGTTTAACTAAAGCTGGAATAAGAGATTTTTTAAAAGGGGTTTTTATGACCAGCTGTAAAACAAAAAGTGACGTTCAGAGAGCTTTGATGACTGTCTGTAGGCACTGTGTAAATCATAACTTGCATAGTTCTATTCCCTATAACACTGCATATATGATCAAACAGATGGAATGGCAGTTTATCACAGGGCATTGTAGCACTGGGGGGGTTATTCCCCTGATTAGCCTCACCTCTCTCAGATAAACCCAAATGCAACATGCGGTGATGACTCATCACACAGCAACTACTTAAAGTATAGGGTTTGGAAGTATTTTGCCCTGTCACGAGTCACAGGCAGGAATAAATACAGCATGTATACATCCGTAGATTTTCAAACCTCTTATGTTAACCACACCACTGCAATCATTTCTCAAACCCACTTTGAGAGATTTTTACTATCATTATCCTCCATATATGTCCTTTCTGCTCTTGACAGGGCCACCTGCTGGCTACCTTGCCTATGCAGTCTCTATGTTCTGTATTCAGGTAGGACTGGTCCTGATCCCTGCTGAGCTTCATGCTTCTAGAACTCCTGGATGGTTGTTGGTAGAAAATTGGATGTCTAAAAATATGAACTTTTTCTCTTAGTGGCTGAGGTTAGCATACAGGTGAAGGAAGATGATTGGGAAGCTGCCCTGGAGCACTCTTCACTCTCCATCAATCTGTCTGAGAGATGTAGTCTCGTGTCAGGGCTCTGATGAAAGCAGACAGTGATACCGCTCTGTACACTGAAGGGTCATGGAGGAGACTCCAGGCTGTTCAGAGTATGAGCATCAGGGCAAAACTGAACAAACAAATGTGTGTGTAGTAAGAATGGTGAATGGCAACGACAGTGCCATTGCTCAGACGCGATTTGGGGAGCCTTTTAAGCGATATCACAGTGTAGACATTGTGGAAACTGTCAAACTCAATACTCTGTTTGCTCTCTGTCATTGTTACAACCACACCAAACAATGTGTGTTATTATTCGGCTTGGAATAAAAAAAAAAAAAAGAAGATTATTCATGAATCAGGACCACTGTTCCTACACTAATAATGAAAAAGTCCATAATGCCATACTGTAGATTAGCAAAGAATATATATATATATACCCCAATATATACCTCTGTGTGTGTGTGTGTGTGTGTGTGTGTGTGTGTGTGTATACAGTGGTGCTTGAAAGTTTGTCCCAGCGAGTGTAGTTACACAGTCTGTTCCAACACTGCTTTTATACAGACAAATATTTTAGGTCATATTTATGCAGAAATATAGAAAATTCCAAAGGGTTAACAAACTTTCAAGCACCACTGTTTTTTTATATATATATATACAGTATATATATATATATATATATATACTGTATATATATATATATATTTTTTTTTCTACCGGTCAAAAGTGTTAGAACACCCCTATTTTTCCAGTTTTTATTCATATGTATGATGTTTATGATGATTATTTTTTCAGTGCAGCATGAGGAAAAAACATCTAATGAACAAACAATTGGAGATAATAAATCATGGACTCATTTTTTCATTTACCAAAAATTGATAATGTACATTTCAGACTTATTACTGTCAAACACTTTGTCTGTATAAAAGCAGTGTTGGACCAGACTGTAACTACACTCACTGGGACAATATTCTACAATATTGCACTATAGGGTGTAATATATTGCTATCATAATGGTGAGAATAAGCACCTGAACATAAAGGTCTACCACAGCATTTTGCAACAACCCTGAGAAATACCCTGAGGTCTACCCCTAGTTGGTCAGGGCTTCAAATCATTGAATGACTAGCATGTTTTCCAGACTTAAACATCATCAGGCTGGTTTGGGATGAACTGGACAGGTGTGAAAGCTCATTTATGGGAACTTCTGGAACACTGTTGGGAAATGGAACATTATTTGATTTCCAGAATGCCTTGAGGATGATCCATGCTTTCATGTTGCCACACCAAAGTCTGACCATCCAAATGTTGCAGCAGAAATCAAGACTCATCAGACCAGGCAATATTTTTCCAATCTTCTGTTGCCAAATTTTAGTGAGCCTGTGCAAATTTCAGCCTCAGTTGACTGTTCTTAGGTGACAGGAGTGGTACCTGCTGTGGTCTTCTGCTGCTGTAGCCCATCCGCTTCAAGCTTTGGTGTGTTGTACATTGAGATGCTATTCTGCATACCTTGGATGTAATAAGTGGCTATTTGAGTTACTGTTGTCTTTCTATCAGCTCAAAGTAGTCTGGCCATTCTCAGCTGACTTCTTGAATCAACAAGGCATTTTCGCCCAGAGATCCACTCACTGGATATTTGGTCTTACTTCGGACCATTCTCTGTAAACCCTAGAGATAGCTGGCGTGGAAATCCCAGCAGATCAGCATTTTCTGAAATACACAGACCAGCCTGCCTAGCAATCACATTCAGAGCACCATTCTGAGGCACGCACTGTGCACTCTATTGGACATCTACCTTGTTGGTCCACTTTGAAGATGTAAAATCAGAGACAGTAGCTCATCTGTTGTGTTAGTCATCCTCGCGGCCTTCTTCATTGGTCATAGGACACTATTGGCAGCATATTTTTGGTTAGTAGGCTATTCTCATCCTGCTGAAGCTGCCACATGCAGCTACTGCTCAGGTGTACAGGGAGGTCACACTACATACCTGCCCCAGAGCTTATAGAAGCTGTTTTGTTCTGATGTTTTTTAATGCTGCATAGATTTTCTGGTTGTGTTTTTTATTGCTTTAACAACAACTAAGCAAAAAAGCTAAGCCTTGTTCTTAAGCTCAGTACTATACGTATAATGAAAAAAAGGAAACAAATGTTAAAAAAAATCCCCCAAAAACGCTGGTACCCTGTGAAGGGTGTATGGTGTGTTCATTGTGCCTTGGCAGAACTGAAGAACCCTTCTGATTTTTTTGCTCCTTAAGAATCTCTTGTGAATGCTGATTGAAAGCCCTTTTAAGCAGAATTATTCGATTCTTCCCTTAGCAGGAAGGGTAGTCTAAGGATAATTCTTAATATCATTGCTTGTCTGGAAATGCACACAGACGTCCTTTGTTGTCTGATGACTTGGTTACTGAGAACCGTGGTGAGTGTCTGTCTTGTATCTAATAGAGTGAGCAGAGCAAGAATAGAGCACGTCAAGAAAGCCACGCTGGTGGCTTGAAGCGCTAGGGGTGCAGGACTGTCGGCATAAGGTACAGTGCTTGGTCAGTTTTTGTTTTGTATGACAGCATAGGTTACAGGAAGGCAGCAGTGAAAATAAGATTTAAAAAAACCTTGTTATTGTTGATGGTATTATTGTTATGCTATGATATTCTAGCGGATCGCTTCAGCCTCTAACATTGCTCCCCACAGGCTGCATTAACAGTCTGCCTGCACCAGGCTGTGTCTGACAGCAAAGGCTGCAAACTACAAATACACACTCGTCAATATGCTAAAGGACTCCACACTGAGCTCAGGAAACGAGACTCTATAGCAACGCTCTTTCCATGCCTTCCTGTGCAGAACCACTGGAGTCTCTATCGGAAATAGAGAGGCATATGTAGATGAGGACAAACAAATAGTGATGAGGAATTGGAAGTGTTTCATGAGATCATACTAATATTAACATGTATTATTTGATCTAGAGTCAACATGGAAACTAGGCAATGCAATTGCTTTTTTTTTTTTGAACAGTAATGGTGAATAATGAATATCTCTTTCAGGCTAAGTCAAAGAAATGTTGGCCCCTTTGAGCTCAATATTTAATATTTAACATAATGCCAAGGATGCATTCGCTTCACACACAAATTATTCTCCCAGATGAGCTAATTACGGAAATCATTTCATATTGACTTTTTCCATAAACTAGTTCCATGGTTTGGGAGCAAGTCAATACATCTGTCCCTCAGAACTGAGAGATTTCCCCCTTGAACACAGCTGCATTATTAATGTTCTCCCACTGCATTTTCCAGACAGTGAGCAGAAACTTGGCAGGTTGTGAATGCATTATGATTGCTGCACATATCTGAAGACGAGGTAATCTGTCTGTTTACCTACACACATGATGTGGTGCAGTAAATAATGTGTGCAACATTTACAGAGCTGCTTTACTTCTGCTCTACCGGGTGCCACATTCATGCACGTACCTTCATTTTTGAAAGACCATTATTCAGAATCAACACTATAGACAAACAAACCATAATGTATTTAAAACAAACCATTATGTAACACAGTCACTGGTTTTGCAATTTATAAAGCATTGTGGGCATCCTTTTAATAGAAAAAAGTGAAACCATGGTGGACAATTTGATTTAGTGAAGAAAAACAATCATTTCCCTTATGCCCAGTTGTCCTGAAACACAGAGCTCATTAGTGCTATACACCAGGCATTTTCCAGCATGTCGTTTAGAAGGTTTACTGCACCTACAACAAGAGAAAATCCAAACAGCCCAAACAGAGCGAACCAATCACACAAGTTCAACTGATCTTTCTCACATTGAGTGGAAAAGACTGTGCAGAGCTGTGACAGCTTTTAGTGGAACAAACCTGAAAAATCAATAAAACTTCCTTTGGGACAATGAAATGCACTTTTCCCACCACAACAGAAAAATAAACTTATTATATAATAAAGATCTTTCAAACTAAGCACATTGCTTTACAAACACCAGGATTGATTACCTCCAGTTAAACGGCCCTTGCTCGGCACAGTTTAATCGAACCTGACCCAATTCATGAAGGGCTGCATAATTACCAAACAGGCAGAGAATTAAGGTGATTATTTATTTCCAATGAAAGACATCAACACAACTGTTTCAGTACACTTATAATGACTTCTATGTGTCTCTTGGCCACTCAGAACCATAAACATGGGCAGTTGTTTTGAGGATGTATAGCTGAGCCAAAGAACTCTGTCTTAATGACCATGTGATATTTAGACCAATTATTGGAAGAAGCAAAAGATGCAGTCTTTAGCAGGCTTGGGCTGATAATTGGTATTTTTGTGATCTCATCATAATTTGATTAAGAACTGATATTATTCAAATGATCACTCCTTAATTTTCCTCATCATGCCACATTTGTGTTATTTTTGTGCTTTAGATTTAAGTATTGCTCTACTACACTCATTCTAGGCTATGGTTAGAAAACAATATTATTCCTATATTATTTGTTTTCTTATTTTATTCAGTAAAAAAAATCAAAGTATCAACGGATGAAGTGCACACATACCAACTGTGAACAAAACTTGGAAGTATTGTAATGTGTGTTTTCAATCTGGTAAGGAATGGTGGGATAGAAGCTTATGCAAATGAAAGAAACTCCTGTATATGCGATCCACTTCCCAGGGCTTGTTAAAAAATGCTAAAATATGTCTGTGTAGCAATTTATTTTTACTAAAGCAAATGGATGCACAGAACCACCGGATGTTGATGTCCCATGGCATCTGTACTGAGGGTCTTCGCTCTGTACTGACGTATACAAACTAAGATCCGTTACACAGGAAAATGCGGCAAAAACACTGCCAGCAGGGCACCAGATATTTATTATATATAGTACTGTGCAATAGTCTTAGGCCACCATTGGATTAGATAGACCATTGTTTTAGCAATAATGGCCATAATGACCACAGGTAATTATTTCTGTTTTTAGAATACAACCAGATAATACAGGAAATTTGCATTCAGTATTAAAAAAACTGAAAAACAACCCAGCTTCTATAGGCTAGAGTTTCAAGTATTTAGTGTGACCTCCCCTCACACTTGAGCAAAAGCCACACCTGGCAACTTCATCAGGATGCCAGCCTTCTATAGGCTAAAGAAGCTTGATCAGGATTGGTCTTTTTAGAGGGGCAGCAGCCAAGAAACCATTTTTTCGGAAGGGGAACAGGGTGAAAGGCTAAGATATGCTAAACCTGTCCAAGAATGGAATGAAGATCAGCGGAAAAACTGCATTATAGAGCAATTAATCCAAGTTTGAACTTTTTGGGTCGAATCTTCGACAATATGTTACAAATGATCATTATACCATTTGTAAAACAACACATCTGATGGTGGCCTAAGACTTTTGGACAGTGGTGTACATTTATGCATTTACATTTGTTGACAGATAGAGATGGTCTACACTGTCTAACTGGCATTATTTTGGTAGGTTGAGGTCTCTAGTTTCACAGGAAAATCAGCCATAAGTGCTTTAACCTCACAGCTCCTGAGATCCCCAGTACAATATCCAGACGGGACTGTTTGTATGGAGTTTGCATGTTCTTTCTGTGTTTGCCTGTGAGGTACTCCCACATGCCAGCAACATACATCAATTGGTGTCTCTAAAGTATCCCATTGTGTGTATGCATGTGCCCTCCGATGGAATGACACTGCTGCCTTATGCCCCATGCTGCAGGTTAGGCCTGGCTCCTCACTACCCTGAAGTGGATTAAGTGGGTATGACAATGAATGACTAATCAGTGTATCGCTCACATTACAGATGATGGACTGACTGCAGAAATGTTACAATGATTTAATCACAATTACCATAACCCCATTTTAGAAATTCTCCCAGAGGGTTATTAAGCTTTATGGCAATTATATGACCATCAGAAAAATACATGCTATGTTGTAAGACACTACCTGTCATGTGGTTCTTCCTAAGTGGATTTGGATTACAATAATATTGTTCATCATGATAATTCTTCAGAGAATAAGCACTTGTCTAAATTTCTTCATCAGCCCAAGCCTAGCATTTAGGGAGCTTTCGCTCACTGCACTATACAAGCTCCAACAACCATGTCTGTCCTGCACAAATTCTATGTGTTTTGCTACAAATATCTGTTTATTTGTATTTGTACTCAGCCAACTTTTGACTGACTTGGCACAGGGTGTCTTCAGTACTGAAATTAAGAGACGCTAAAATAAAATATCCTGGAGATCCAAAGTTACCTGGATTCAATCCACTACTTTACTAGGTTTTGTAGTCTTTAGTGTTAGTGTGAGGCAATGGCTGGCACGGAGAAACCCTAGTCTAGAGAAAGGGTAGCCATTTGCACTTGTTAATGGAGAGCACAGTTTAATTCTTCTATCAGCTACAACTAAAGCTGTTAAATAATTGGTGATTTTGTAGTTTTGTGCATTATGGAATTATAGTTTTATTAAGTCTGCAGCAGTGTGGACTATCATACATTGGTTAAAGATTGACTGCCTTGTTTACTGGTGTTAAAGTGAAAATATTTGAAAAACTTAACTAGATATTACAGCCTATTATATTTGCTAATCACTGCGTTTATATTAGGTTTGCATATTATTGGTTTGTGGCCTACTGTAGTATATAACTATACAGTTATCCCTTACAGACTGTGCAGATCACCGGGCAATTTGAGAGATTGCCATAACCAGGCTTGGCATTCCCAAAACAGTGCGTAGAACTGTAGTTCTTTTGCTACTAATTTAAAATTTAAGAACAAATATTATGTAGCTGTTAATTCATGTTATTAACAGTAAAATACATACTGTACAGGTAATAACAGTACATACACTTTATGCATTTATGAGTGAATACTTTTTTTTTTGGTAAGTATCTCCACGTTTTAAGCCTTCGTGTGCCATCTGTTGTCTTTCACACTCTTTTTGCAAACTTCAGCCTTGTACTTATTTTAACTTAAAAAGTAATTGAGTATATGTATGGTATTAAAGGATCAAATGTTGATATTATACAATATTATACATATATTTTAAGCATTTCTGAGTTTCCAAACTTTTTGTGTGTCATGTGCTGGCCTCAGGGGTCTGTGGCTTCTGCAAACTCCCCAAAAATGCCCATTTAATTTGTTATGGCAACTCGCAATATACTGAAACTAAGATGAAGAAAGTCATGATGTGGAAGGGATAACTGTATATGCATTCTAATATTTCCAGTAGGGGTGTGTGATATGAATTGTCCACAATAAATGCAGTAGTGTTTGAAGGTTTGTGAACCCTTTAAGTTTAATTTTCTATATTTTTACATAATTATGACCTAAAACATCATCAGACTTTCACACAAGTCCTAAAAGTAGATAAAGAGAACCCAGTTAAACAAATGACACAAAAATATTATACTTGGTCATTTATTTATTGATCCAATATTACATATTAGTGAGTGGAAAAAGTATGTGAACCTTTGCTTTCAGTATCTGGTGTGACCCCCTGTGCAGCAATAACTGCAACTAAACGTTTCCTGTAACTGTTGATCAGTCCTGCACACCAGCTTGGAGGAATTTTAGCCCCATTCCTCCATACAGAACAGCGCGGGGTAACAATAATTCCCTTGAATTTCCTCCAATCTGTCTGACTGTGGATTGGTGGAGTCCAAACTCTTTAGAGATGTTTTTGTAACCTTTTCCAGCCTGAGGAGCATCAACCAACTCTTTTTCTGAGATCCTCAGAAATCTCCTTTGTTCGTGCCATGATACACTTCCACAAACATGTGTTATGAAGAGCAGACTTTGATAGATCCCTGTTCTTTAAATAAAACACAGGGTGCCCACTCACACCTGATTGTCATCCCATTGATTGAAAACACCTGACTCTAATTTCCACCTTCAAAGTAAACGGCTAATCCTAGAGGTTCACATACTTTTGGCAGTCACTAATATGTAATATTGGACCATTTTAATCCATAAATAATTTTCCAAGTATAATATTTTTGTCTCATTTGTTTAACTGGGTTCTCATTACTCTGGTGATGTTTTAGGCCATATTTATGCAGAAATCTAGAAAATTCTAAAGGGTTCACATACTTTCAAGCACCACTGTAGCTTAATTGTTGTATGTAACTATGTGAGAGTTGACATTATAGAGTATGTCACTCGCGCAAAATACAGCCAAAAACACACCTTATGTGTATTTATAAAATGTTTAAACAGCAGGTAAATGTGTCTCAAATCTGATTATCGATCCATTTACTGTCAGACATGCGTTGGTCCATGAACGGTTCATGCTCTGAACTGCTGAACACACGCAAAAAGACAATGCTTTACATGACCCCCTCATCATGAGGTAAACAATCAAAGATGGAGTCAGCAGTAATAGGCACTTTGCTGGTCATGTTAAAAAGAGCATGTTATTTGACCACGTCCACTTCTTTGGTTTGCTCCTTGTTTTTAAGATTTGATATTGCAGCCACATCTTCCATCAGCCATTTCTTTGGAAAGCCCCAAATATTTGTGAGATCTGTTACTTCGCTATCACACCACTGAAAACCTCCCTCATTGCTGTCATTTTCCCTTCTCAGCATGACATAAAAATAGCAAGAACTCTGACCTGGCTGTTCAGAGTTGCATTGCCTCGTATCGCATATGTATCGGATTTCGATACCACATTTAAATGTAGCCCAAATCAGAAAATGTCATATTCAATGTGTCTTTTTTCTGTTCACACAGCCGTCAAAGGTAACACATCTGTGTGACATGATGTAAAAAAATCAGAGTTGGTCCACTTTTACCTACTGGGTAAACATAGCCACATTTAATGCGCCATATAGTAGCAGCTAAAGTACCAGCACAGAAACCCAAGACAGACACTGCCTGGCAAAAATATTGCAGGAAAATGCCTTTTTGAAGGATAAAAAGTATCGTCTAATTATGGTTAATGACACAATCCCAGAAAATAGAGATATCAATTTGTCAACATCACACACCCCTAACTTCCAGCTTAATTCATGTCAAGTATATTTCGGACACTAATTTTGAGATGAAAGCATGCTCACATTGGGTAAGCAGAATACTTTTAGGAGGACAATCACAAACTTTATTTAAAAAAATTACTTAATGTATGGATGCATCTGTAGTTTTTGTCGACCTGCTGAATTCTTGCATTAATGCTTTCTCAGACTGTCCTGACTCCAATAAGTGGAGTACTAATCTCAGGACTTACGTCTGGCAGTAATACCACAAGTGTAGGAATTAGGTAAATGTAGCAAACTTACTGACACAAGAGAATTGAGAGAAGCTGAGACTGATCAGCTGTCGGTATCCAATGTATCTGTGGGACTGTAGTAGCCTAGCAGTTAAGGTGCTGGACTCTGGACCAGAAGGTCCAGGGTTCAAATCCCACCTCTGTCAAGCTGCCACTGTTGGGTCCTTGAGCAAGGCCCTTAACCCACAATTGCTTGGATTGTAAGATTGTATCAATTGTAAGTCTCTCTGGATAAGGGCGTCTGCTAAATGCTATAAATGTACATGTATCCATGCTAAACCCTTCTATGGATATGAATGAGCTATATGCAATGATCACTAAGATTTGTGCATAAACCCAGTCGGGCCCACTGGTAAAAAGACTGGCAGGAGTAAATTCCTTTTCAGCTCTGAAAGACACATTAGCATTCATACTCGCACACAGTCGACACACAGCCACGGAAAATTGAAAGTAAAAAATAAAGGGATCCTCCAGCACTGTGCAGCCAGACCACCCTGCTGGGTTTTATCAAAGATTCTAGTATATGATCTGAAATATCACCACAGCTCAGTACCTCTTACACACACAAAAACACCTTCCTGTCTGCCTGTGCATCTGTGCTGTTGCAAGAGTTCAGCAAAAATATCAGGTCTGGAAGCAGAGCTGAGCTGCAGGAGCGAGAGAGACAGAGAGGAAAGGACTAGCTAGAGCAGCTCACCTGCCCCGCGAAAGGAGGACAGAGGCATGGGAAAGAAGGTCAAGAGGGCCACTAGAGAGTGTTCTGGGTCTGTATAAAAGCAGTCCTCTCGTTCTGGAGGTCCAGTTCCTCACTTTCCGATTCCGAATTGACCCCCCCAACAGCATCCTCGTCCCCCCACACAGTGGGGATACCTCTGTATGACACCCTGCTGCTTGGCCAGTCGCGGCCCAATCCAAATCCAAAGCCGAATCCGACCCTCATCCCTCTGCCGCTGGAGTCCGTCACTTGTAATTTGGTCCTCCTGCAGAAAGGTGTGCTTGTTGCACCAGAGTGCATCTGCAGCAGCATGAAGACGGCTGCAAATGTAGCCAGGATGAAAGCGCAGCTCAGCACAGCCACCAGTGTAGGCAGGTGTGAGAATGCCTCCGTACTGGGCACATCTGTGTCTGATTTGGCCCCGTTCCCACTTTCACTGTGGCGCGTGGGGCTGAGGGGAGATTTGCGCTGCACCTGGTTCTGACGCAAGCACGCTGTGCCCACCAGGTGGCTGTGGGCCGGGCAGGATAGGCACTCTGCTTCGCTGGGGCCGGAGCATGTCAGACAGGCGGAGTGACAGGCCAGGCACGCCTGCACCGACGACTGCTCCACCCAGTTCTCCAGTGACAAGTTGAGGAGCTGAAGGCCGGCCGTGAAGCCAGGAGGACACACTTTCACACAGCCTTGCAGGAAAAGCCACGAGCCAGCACTGCACTCTAAAAATAAGAAGAGTAAGTACATCAAAAATGCCACAGGCATGATTACCTGTTAATCTCAGGCATAAGAACAAATTATCCCCACGTCTCACCTCATGTGTAATAGGCATAGAACTCCAGGTTTCACAATGTCTCAATTTACGTTATTTTGACTTTACGATGGGAATCCGATAATAAACATAAATACACATTCAGCAGAAATTGTATTCTGAATTTAGAATTTTCCCAGGCAAGCAATAAGCAGTATGATACTGTCCCTCACTCCGAAGAAGTTGACAGTGCATGAGTGATGAGCGCTGGGAAACGTCGTGAGGAAAAGCCCCGGTCGTGCAATAATCCTTTGTTTCTCACAAATTTTTGTTATTTAATAAATTACATGAGATATTCAATACTTTATTATAACACCAGCTTTATATTAATGACTTTGCTCAACTGTAGTTTAATGCCAGTGTTTTAAACATGTCTAAGGTAGGCTATGCACTATAATACTCTCCTATGCTTGATTTGGAGCTCTGCAGTGGGTGACGTAAGGAGTCGCGTAGTGGGAGTGATGAGCGCTGGGAAATGTAGTGAGGAAAAGTCAAGGTCGGTGTCGTCTACAGTATTAAGCGTGTGTAAGGTAGGCTACTCTATGATATATACAGTATATATGAAGCTCATTGGTTTACGATAAATTCAACTTCCAATGGATTTGCGGGAATGTATCTCGAGGAATAAATGTACTGTGGAACCTCAGAATTCAATCGCTTCTTTATTCTACCAATTCCGACATCAACAAGTCTATTCGAAAATATTTTTTGCCCCCAAATTAGAACAAAATTTCTGCCTTGGATTCCGCCTTTGAACAAACTGAAATTTGAACAATGTTCTGAAAGCAATTAAATTAGAATTCTGTGGTTCCAGTGTAAAATACGCCGACAGTGAGCTCCCCAATTACTTGCACCCTTATTATTTGTGATCGCAGTAAAACTGACCAGAAAATCAATGCTGAGAGTCAAAAGCACCCATTCTTTAACACCATAGGTAGAGAATTAAGAGAACTGAAATGTTTTGTCTCTGAAGAAGGCCATTAATGAACACACTCTTATCAAAACAAGTACAATATTAAAAAGTTATTTTCCACTTGATATCGTTTGCTTTATCCACAATTACACTCATTGTGGATGTAGCTGTCTCTACAATGTTGTTAAGGTAATATTCATAACCGCAAATGCATATTCATCATGAGAGTCAGAGAGCCAGTACAATGAGACACTTATGAGAACACAGCTGGCGGATAAGTTAATATGCTCTCACCAATGCAGATCTGCTGTGCATCGAAGGTTTTACAGCTGTTGTTGGAAGGCCTGCTTAAATCAGAGGATGATGGGTCCACAGCACTTGAGCCTGTCCCATATAGGATTAGCGTGAACTGTGAAAGAACACCTGTGGGTGTGAATGCGTGAAATGGAATGAAAGAGAGAGGAAAGAAAGTGTTAGTCCAAATTACATTTGTGTTGTAATTAGACTTGGCAAAAGCCCTGTTTTTCACTAATCATTTGTTAACTTCTGACAACACAGGACCTTTCCATCTGTCAAATGAGTTTCAGGGAGAAATTCAGACATTTACCATAGTCGTTAAGTCCAGCCACATTCTCCATTTCCAGTGTCCACTCTCCTTTGGGGTCCTCATCCCACGCATGTGTGGTCATGAAGGCCCAGTCATTAAAACCCTCAGCTGAACTGTCCTGAGGCCTACGTCATGCACATACAGGAGGAGGTCATTTTATAATGGCCAAATAACAACAGTTAGATCAACATCTTCACATACACTTCCCCAAACTGACAAATGGGGAAGTACAGGTCTACATATGGCAGTCAATAATGACATTTTTTGACATCTCTGACTTGTGAACTTCTACAGCACACAAAAATCCCAGCAAAGAAGGGTCTTTTGTGATATGCAGTCTCCTTACTGGTAAATATTGTGAACAACAATGGGAGTTTTTCGGCTTGGAAACTGATACAGTCTTACAATCCAAGCTATTGTGGGTTAATACAACAGTGGCAGCTTGGCAGAGGTGGGATCTGAACCCTGGACCTTCTGGGCATTGTATTCAGGTGGAATGAAACCACACAACTGATATTCACAGTAACTATGTAAATTAGGTTATATTAATTTAATACAAAATTCCAGCTTTTTAACAGCAAACAATAAATGCCTTAATTTAAGATAAGTAACCGTAAAGCCAAAACCCATTTATCAGAATGTACGCTGTTCTGGAAAATGGTTCAGATAGCGAATATTCAGATAAAGGGAACTGATTTCCGTTACTTCCTATTGAGACAATCCTACCTAGTTTCTCCAAACGTCTGCCTGCCTTTAATTTACATGCATTTGTGTGTGTGCAAGTTCACATTGTCTACTGTCTCGCAGTAGAACTTTCTTCTAGCGCTCAACACACAGAATATAACCTACTTCTGTTATGTTCCTCATCAGCAGGATAGTGAATTAAAATACCCCATATGTTACAGAGTCAATTCAAAACAAGGGTTGAATTAGTAATAGTGGGGTTTGACTGTACATGAGTAACTGCCCAAATGAGATGATCACAGTTTAATTAAGGGGTATTGTATACAAACTCAGTATTGGGCTAACATTATTTAGCCCTACACTCATGCATCTGTGAGAGTAATCAAGGAAGATTGCATACTTATTGAAATGGCTGTAAATCTTATACATGGCATTGTTTATATTTTACGTAATTGTGTACGATGTGCGAGCAGTTACCTCGGTGCCAGCAGTGTGGAATGGGTCCCCAGGGGGCTGATTAGGTGGATGGCCAGGTTCCCTCTGTGTGTGTATGATAATGTGAGTCTGGCCTGCACATGCTCAAGTGAACTTACAAAGTCAGGCTGCCCTGAACAGGCATCCACAGTCTTCCTAAAAACCAAATGATTCTTTACATCCCTACAACACAGGGAGGGCAGCGCATGTCAGTATACACTTGAAGATGTGGGATTCAGTTCATGAAGTCCTTCAATGGAAATAATGGATTAGATACAAAAAATATTTTACAAGCTGGTTGTACCAAAGTGTCAATTATAAATGTATGAACATTTTGCATGAACATTGTTTTCTGTTCTGTTGTCACATGACCTTGGATAGATTTGATTCTAAAAAGAGTTTGATGGTGATGGTTTGATGCAGTGCAAGCTTCGTAGGTTAGACAAATCATTTAAAGACAGTAGTCATACAGAAAGTCTTTAATACAGTAGTACCTTGGTACTCACAGATAATTTGTTCCAGAATTCACTTTTTTTTCCACCAGTAATAACGTTAATTGAATTATTCTGTTCCAGATCCCCAGAAAACCAGACTGCCTAAAGCATTATATGCAATAATAGAGCTGCATTGCATACTTATATACTATATAGAGAAAAATAAAACAATAATTAAATGAAAGACAAGTGCTATTATTTCTTATAAATATTAAGTGCGTTTTGGTTGGCTGTTATCACTAACCTTCCTAGGACCAGTTGGTGACTTATTTGCACTGAGAATTTATGTTAAAATAAAAAATAAAAACATGAGAAGGTTTACAGTGGATTCTAGTGGAGCTCTGCATTGTAGGAGAGCCACTGTGTGACTGACATATGCTCCTATGTTTTGGCTGGGTAGTGCATACAAGTTGTGTATCTCTAGCAAGTGTACCGAGTGCAAACAAATGACAAATGCAGAGACCATTTTTTCTCGTCAAAATGCACTGAGAACTGAATTTGTCGAGTTTTGAAATGGTTGAGTACTGAGGCGTGACTGTAATATTTTTTCCAAATATAGATTAAATAAAATTTCCTAGAGCAGTGCCATCCATTTTTAACACTAAACAGATGTCAAACCAGTTTGAGTCTAGACTGCTGAATTGCTTCACATTACTGGCATGTACAATATAACAAGACATATTTTCACATTAAAGATCATAAAAATACAAAAATATATAATTAAAAAAATACAACCCAAAGTCATATTATGAAAGGCTAGGGCTTTCTAGGTCTAAAAAGGCAAGTGTACTCTGAAGCAAAACCACAAGCACGTGTGTGTGTGTGTAATTCATCATCAACTTCTCATACCTGGGCTCAGTCAGCATCTCAATAACACATTTGTGCTGTGGCCCCACGCTGGTCCAGTTCTGAGCCAATGACACCATGGCACTTGCATCCAACAGACCGTAGCCATAGGAATGGCTCACTGCCAGAGAGTGGGAAGGAGAGAGAGATGTAAACTCAGCCAAGTTCACTGACCTAGTGCAGCTGTTTTCCATTCCCATCTGGATGACAAAATCTGTTAGTTACCCAAGCGGCCCACGCCATTGGTCCGCCAATCATTTGTGATGAGATGGGCTGGACGTGCTGATCTAATCACCAGGTGTTGCATGTCTCTCCAGGTTAGGTTCATGCTGTATTAAGATGCAAAAATAGTAAGGGTCATTATGGGGGTTGAAATACAACAGCCATACCAAGTACTAATGAACAGTTTATAGTCATCTGCTATAGGTCAAATGTGCTCATAAAACATGCTGTGTTCTCTGTAGCTGCAAAATTTAATTCTCATTAACAAATACTTAACTTCCAAATTTCTACCATAAAGGGAGCCACCAGCATCCATTCTGACATAATCCCCAAAGAGCAATATAACATCTCTAAACTTGGCACAGCTGTCACACTCACTCACACTGCCCAGAAACAGAGATGAATGCAGGCTCAACATTCTCACCACATTTTATTGTAAAAAACAGGTAACTCACTGCCAAAGGACACTGCTGATGGTTGTGTAGGAATGTCAGAGGTCAGAAAACAGGCAGTCAGTGTATAATGCCTTAGGGACATTGGTTGAGAATCATGATAACCATGATAAGATGTAATCTTCATTCCAACTGAAAGTAGAAGATACTGGGGACCATGTGTTGTTTTTAGTAAGCTGGAAAATCAGAGTGATAACTTTGGAAGGCTTGTTTGCTTGAATGTTTGCTTGAATGTTTTCATGACATGCTGGGAAATGTTGTTGGCAGTGGTAGCAGCCAGAAGGGGCAGCAGTGGAAGGTGTCTGTTGTGGATAAGACTGAGACTGGGCCTAGTACCTGAAGAGGGGCCTGCCATTAGGCCAAGGTGGTGGGTGGTTATGGTGAGCAGCATGGACATTGTGGATGAGGGCCAGGATCAAGATGTCTCTTGCAGGAACACAGCACTGTTCTACTGGGCCATAGCCCTCCCAGTCCTCCTGGTACTTATTATTGGTGCTTTGATGCTGGAGTTCTAGAACATGGCCGACAACTTGAGTGGGCACAAACAGGAGCAGGTTGCAGCAGGGGAGGGTGCAGCTACAGACATGGCCAAGTGCAGCTGACCTGGACAAAGATTAGCTCAAAGCCATGAACATGCTGAAAAGGGTGAAGCCAGTGAAGGAATTTGGTTGAGTGAGGTCTGGGTTATCTCAACCTATGAGAGGAAGAAGCTCCAATCTCATTGCACATTCTGATTCAGGGTCTCCAATCGGTAATTATGTTGGGGCAAGGCTTGCCCAAATGCCCAGCATAGAGGTAGAGATATGTCCAGGTAATGAGGCCCTCCCATAGAGACGGAGGAAAATATCTTTTGCCAGTGGGGCACTGAGAACTTCTGTAATCTGGAAGGTGCGGTCATGCTCCTCCTCGAACTCTGACTGAAAAGCACCCAGGAAGTAGGAGTGAGGATGGGTTGGGTCTTGTTGGTGAGAGGGGCCTCAATTGAGATTTTGTGGGACAGGGAGTCTGCTTTCAGGTTCCTACTGCCAGGGCAACAAAAGAGAGTGGAGTTGAAATGGGAAAAGACTAGGGATCATCGGGCCTGTCGGGGGTTTAGGTGTTGACCATTTATCCAATGACGCCACTTCATCAGCGCAACTTTATTTTGTCATGGAATGAATTTTGGGGACAGATGCCTGATGCTGAGGCAGAATATATCTATGTGTATACCCCTACCCATCTCAGATGCAACCACCTCAAGAACAAAGGGAGACTGAGGTCGGGGTGCTTAAGGCCTTGGTGAAGGCCTCTATCAGTAAGAAGAATCAGTGGGGGAACAGAAGAGGGCACAAAGGTGGCTAAACAACAGAGCAGTGAGAGTGGCGACAAGCATGCTGAATGAGCAAATAATGCCTCTATAGAGGTTTGTAAAGTAAAGGAGGCACTGCAGATCATTGATGATACGTGGCTGGGGCCACACCAGCACATGATCAACATTGGCATCATCCATAGTGACACCAGATGGTCCAATGAAGTTCCCCAGGAAGGTGATCATTTGCGTATGAAAGTCAATTCTCCGCGTTTATGAGCAGCTTATGGTCCAGAGGGCACTGAAGAACCAGGTATATGTAGGAGGTGTGGAGAGTGTGACTGAGGGAATGGACAATAATGTCATCAATACAAGTGATGACAACCCTCTCAATCAAGTTTGGTGAAGAAGCATGCCATTCCAAGCTGTTCCAAGGCACAGGTTATGTGTTTGAAAACGTACTGGTTACCCAGTTTAGGCCATGGGGGTCATGGAGTGCAAGAGGAAATGTTTTTGCTGATAAAGAAGCAGCCTGTGGGTGAAGGGAAAGGGTGGATGAAGCTATGAGCTAGCTCCTCAAACATGTAGTCCTCAAGGGCAAGGGGCTCAGCTTGGCACTCACGACCAACTCTATGGCCCAGTCGGGTAGGTGGTGCGGTGGCAGTTCGTGCTGCTTACTAAGCATCTCTGGCAAGTGTAAAGCGAGGGTATGTAAGCTAGGCATATATGGAGGAAACAATAATGGCACTCAGCTGGGTCACGGGACTGAAGAGGTACAGCCAGTGACAGTTGAGGGACCACTGCAGGACCTTGTGATCCACCCAGAAGATAATAGAGTTATGTTGCTTCAGCCAGGGCAGGCCCAGGGCAATGGGGTATTTTGGAAACTGAAAAATGAGAACGGAGAAAGCTGCCACAGAGTGCACTGCTGGACATGCAGAGACGGAGAGTGGTATAAGTAAGGCCTGGTGGGCCAGCTGGACCCTCATTCATGGCCTCCATGTGGACAGTTGGGGATGGTATGTTGAGTGGTCCAGGGCACATCATTGAACTTGAAATCTGCCCCTGAGCTAATAAGAGCTGAAACAGAGAAAGAGTTTTAGAAAGTAGTACAGAAGGGTGAAAGCTAGAGATATAAAGAAATGCACCACTCATTGTGTGGGTTCATGGTGACCTCAGGGGATGCTCCATTTTCTCACCTGATTTGACACCAGGTTACAATCTGGCAGCAGATGGCAATTGCAGCTTCAGGCAGTGCTTTCACTTCTCTAGTGGCAGACGACCAGCGACCACCTGCATGAGTCATTGCCGCTGGCTGATGAGAAGGTGGGTGTGCCAGCAGGAGTCTTGGGCAGCGGGGGATGAGCTACCAGTTGAAAGCCACCAGACTGATGAAGGTATCCAGCTGGAACTCTCCAAATCAGCTTAGCTTACAACACTCTCTGTGCCGAGCATGTGAAATTCACAATCGGTAACCATGTGCCGAAACTGAGATTGAGCAGGACATCCCAGATGGTTCTTCCATCACGGCGGTTAATGGAATGCATTGCAGAAGGACTAGACAAAGAATTGGTAGTCATGCTTTACAAGCCCACACAATTAATTGCCTGGTGAGGAGGGAGAAGTGCGATGTGTGAAACATTGGAGTTGGGAGGCAGAATAGACAATATAGTGAGCATTGTCATAGAAAGCCATGGCATTCTTCTGGGCTCCTGTCATATTTCCCTGGTGGGCGATCCTGAAGAAATGCCCTCCTGAGGATGCCTCAAGCATGGCAGCTTCCACCTGCTCAGATGAAGAGGTGGGTAATGCAGTAGCAACCAGTCCAGTGACTTACTGAGAGAGAGCATGCACAGTCGACTCCTGCTGACTCCATAGCGGCAAAGTGTCCTGTCACACTCTCCCCATATAACGAAGACGATCATAGGAACAATGTTTACAACAGCTTTATTATAAAACACAGGCAACTCAATACCAAAGAACTAGCACGTGGTTTTGAAGGAATGCCAGAGGTCAGTCAACAGGTAGTAGATGCAAAGGTGTGCTCGAGATCATTAATAAAACCTGAGCAAGGATAAGAATGCTTGGTGCCATAGACTACGTATGATTCTTCGCATTGACAATTCCAACTGAGGGGAAGAGCAGTGCCTTGGGGAAGCTTATCCTGGGTGGGGTGTGTGTGTGTGTGTTGGGGGGCATGCTGGTAGTCAGCCACAGTAATGGGCATGACACAGTGCATGCATTCATTAATGCGGTAAGCTGCTGTACTGTATGGAACAACACATAGCCATGTTAGTCTGAGCAGTCAAGAGTCACATAATAGTACAGCTCATTTGAGGAGCATTAGTCACTGACCAAAAAAAAAAGAAAATGATAAAAAAAAATAACCTGTAACAGATGGTTGAGCAGGCACACATTCACTCAAAAGTGCATTTACTTTAACATTTCATTTGTAAAATATTAAACTGACTTGTGATTAATTAGGTGTCTCAAGCACAAAAAAATATTTGCTCTTGAATTCACAAATCTGAAACGAAGGTCATATTTGTCAGCCACATTTGTCTGCTGGCCTAGATAAATGACCTAGCACATGAATTTGCAAATGGTGACCTAGAGTTGATTGGGCATCCACAAGGCTCCCAAGGGAGTCACCCCCCACTCTCATAGACATGCTTTGAAGTCACCTTGAGCTAAAAACATCATACACACCGCCACTAGATTTGATAGAAAAAGAAAGAGAGAGCAAGGCACCTGAGGGCAAATACAATGAAAGCATGCAGCAGGGTTTACTGCCCTGATCAGCAGGGGCCAAAATAGAAGAGTTAAATTCAGTATTACATACAAATACCCATCTACTGCCCTAAGACTCCATATTTCACACTATTTTAACTGGACATGCGAATCAATGGATAAATTATCATTTGCTCAGTGCAGGACACACACAACCCTATTAAAAAACAAATTGTGTATGCAATATACACACATCAGCAATAATATTAAAACAACCTGTTTTTTTTCTACTCATTTTCCATTTTATCAGCTACACTTACCACATGCAGAGGTACTTAAAGGTTTGTGAACACTTTACACTTTTAGAAGATTGATCTACATTCTTGGAACTTGTGAAGCCCATAGAATGAAGTGGTACCTCAGTTCTTGGCCAACTCAGAACTCATCAAACTCGTCTATCCATCCATCCATCTATTCATCTGTCTATCCATCCAACTATCTGTATATCTATCTACCCATCTATCCATCTATCTATCCATGCATCTATCTATGCATCCATATATACATCTGTCTATCCATCTAACTATCTATCCATCCATCTATCCATGCATCTATCTATGCATCTATCTATAGTGGTACCTCGGTTCTTGGCCAACTCGGAACTCGTCAAATTCGTTTCTTGCTTAAACCTTTATGACTCGAGCTGCAATTCATCATTCACAATAGCTCTTCCTCAGAGAAGAACTCTGCTGTGTTTGTCATTATTTTTTACATCTATAGTACTGTATTCTTAGTGGAAATAAGTCTCCATGGGTACTTAATAGTTTACCTTTTAAAACAACCGAATGCAGAAAGAGGAATTGAATGCTCCAGGACACAGGCTGCAGTTAGCTTACCTTACCTGTTGAGTTGACTTCATCAATAGACTCTTCAGTAGAGTTTTCATCAGTAGAGTAATTGTTTTTTACTTTTTCAATTTCAATCCATTACTCATTAAATTACATTAGATTTTTCAACACTTTATTATAAAATATGCTTTGTGTTAATGATTTTGGCCAACTGTATGTTAATGTGTTTTAAACATTAACTTACATTAACTTATCATTACTGATCATAGAATCCTTTCCAAATCTCTGCTATAAGACAGTATAGACTGTTCTACCAAACACTCATTAAACTCCTCAGTTCATTATACAGTTAACTTAATGTTGGATTTGTCGAAACATATCCCCTTCGTACATCAGAGAGTACCTGTACAATACATCTCCATTAATGCATATAATGCCTTAAACAGTATAGATTTCCCAGTGGTCTGTAACAGATTAATTCAATTTACATAATTCCTTATGAGAAGAATTTGCTCAATACTCAGCATTTTCAGTTCTTGGCAAGACTTCTGGAACGAATTAATGACGAGAACCGAGGTACCACTGTGTGTGTATATATATATATATATATATATATAAATATATATAGATGGCAATGTCTGTGTGAGAGATAGCAAAGGCTAGTATGTGTGCATGTGCTAGCAGGTCTCATCGCTCACTTAGCTTCCAGGGTGAGAGCAATAATTCCAGCAGCCAGAGGTGCTGAAGCAGACGTGCCAGTGTGTGAGTCTGTGCACTTCTTCCTCAGATCTGTTGTCACCTACAAACACACACACACACACACACACACACAAAAAAAAACAATGCAATGAGCAAGTACACATTACAAAAGTCAGTGGAAACGTCCACAAATAGGAAACTTGTGTGAAACAGCCGCTGGGATATTAATTAGCTTGCTCATTGTCATAACTAGTAGGCACAAGTTCAATTAGGGCCTCTGAAACCTTTGGCAGACCTGCCATTTTCCTATTTTTGAGATAAAGATGGTCCAGCCTCAGGCAATGCCACCACCATTATTATGGCGCAGTACAGAGCCACACAAATAGAAACACATACTGTATGTTGCCAACAACTCTGAAGTGATTTTGACCATGGCCTAATCCCTCTGAAGTCTACACCCTCCACAGTTTCAAAGGACGCTTTGAAGTTAACTCTTTTTCACTTCAGTTTGAAATGACTGCAGCTACATACTCTCTGCATTTACTGTATATACACTTTCCATATACACTTTCCATTTCCAAACCAACCTGTTTTAAAAATTTACTTTGATGGATTTGACTTTTCTTGATATTGACTTGAGCAACTAAAGGACTTGGGATTTGACATGAATATTATGTTGACAATCTCCTGATAAAGTCTGTTCAGAATGTTTTCAGGCCTATCTGGATGACTATTAGCCATAGCACCTTAAGAAAATGGACAGGGCAAGATCGAGAGTGCTATCGATGTCACATGCATTCACATAGGAATACAATCCACATTTCTAAGTGTGTTGTTTGTGGCTGACTGCTTCTCATGTGCTGAGAACAAATGAGGCAAGAAAAAAAAAGCCAGTGCGAGGCCCGTCTCCAGAATCCACAATTGCTCTCACTTGTGCATATAATTACTGGCAAATCAGGCAGAATTAGGCTCTTCAACTTGGGCACCTCAATAAGTAGGTTTAAAAGGCTTATCACGCAGCATTGTTATAACTGTGAAGGCTACCCTAAAATGCTTTGAGCTTAGGCTTAGAGGATTTAATTAATTTTAAAGGCTGTTTAATTAGCACTAAGTCAGTGTAGCATGACTTTAACCAGACACTTGTGTCAAACATATAGCAGTCTACGCAGTGTATAATGATACTGTGTGTGGCAATAAGTGGTGTGTAGGCCTTGGTGCAGATCAGATCTATCTGAGCTGCTCTTTGGATGTTGTGATAAGGACACATAAGTAATTCGTGCCTGCAGCATAGCTAGTAAGTTACTCAAGATGATTTGAAGCCCTGAGAAATGGGATTTGCATCACTGAGGCAGGCCATATAACTTTAATTACAACTTGCTATATACAGTCTTATAGTGGACACAGGCTTACATATACCAGAGAAATGTATTACACTTCATCTCTTTTTCAACCAAGGTATACACCACCTGTTGTCTATCGTATGTGCAATGAAAAATGACTCAGTCATTGTTAATTGTGCAAACAGAATCTTGTTCTCACAAACAAATATAGATCTGGCTATGGGTGTGAAAGGAATTGGTGATAATGAGCATGCATGAATATGCCTTCATACACCGCTCTATGGCTATTTAACTATTAAACATAAGGAAATTATGGCAAGACTAAGCAGAAATGTATGTGTAAACAAGCCTAATATCTACATAGGAGCTTTTCAGAAGCTTGGTGTTTGTGTGTGTTCAAATGTGAGCGAGTGAGTGATAGAGCGTGAATAGATGCACAGCACTCACAATAGACCCAAGAGCGAGGAGAGATGTGCTCCAGCAAAACATAAAAATCACTACCTTCAGTCATTTGTATGTATGAGATTAAGTAGGCTTGCTATCTTCTTGCCAATAAATAGTAAAAGAGTCTGCTGATATTTTTTGAAAACAAGCTGTGTGTGGGGCTGGTACTGGCTGGAATCATAATATATGAATTACAGAATAAGTAATGCTGAACTATATCGCAAACTTTTGCGTACATTATATACAGTGTATAAACACCGGTCAGCCATAACATTAAATCCAGCTGGCTAATATTGTGTAGGTCTCATTCGTGCCACAAAGGCTCTGACCCATTGAGGCATGGACTCCACATGACCTTTGAAGGTGACATGGGGTAGCACCCGTCCATTAGGGCTGCAACGATTAATCAGCGTAATCGACTATGTTGATTATAAAAATATGTCGACTCAGAATTTCAGTTTGAACTTTGTCATGTTCCTCAAATCATTCTTAAACATTTGTTTGCAGTGTGGCAGGGATCATTATCCTGCTGAATGAGGCTGCTGCCATTAGGGAATACTATTGCCATGAAGGGGTATACTTTGACCCATGCCACCTAAACACTGTGGCAGACAAAGTAACACCCACATGAATGCCAGGATCCAAGGTTTCCAAGCAGAACACTGCCCAGAACATCACACTGTTAATGTTATACACTTCACCTGTAATTGGTTTTAATGTTATGACTGATCAGTGTATTACTATCTGGAATACTTGTGTCTGTTTTCCTGGCAAAAGTGGACCATTGTCTCTACTAATGATTTAATTGATTGGGGGATTCCTGCTTGCCTACGCTGTACTATTACTGATAGTCTTGTGTGTAGAGTTCAGCACTGCTGAAGATATTTCAGTAGACAGTCTTGACAAGTGTCGGTTCTTGTGCTCTTTTTTGACTGGAAGATAATTAGCATGAATAAAGATCACTTTTTAATGTACAGCTCTTTGAACATGAATTCTACCCTGCAAATTCATGTCGATTTTATTTCTACACTGATAATAAAACAACCTTATTCACCCAGATTAAGCAGCCCCATATGGACAGGAGCACTAGTGTTGGATATAAAGTCTGCTCAAAATGAGCTTATTTAACAATTATGATACCATTAGGGCAGGAGTGGTACAGTGGTTACGCTACTCAATCACTGATTAGATAATTAAAGGTTTAAGTCCCAGCACTACCAAGCTTGCCACAATTGGGCCCTTGAGCATGGCATTTAACTCTCGATTGCTTGGACTATAGTTAGTAAGACTGCAAGAGCTGTAAGAGCATGGATAAGGGGATCTGCTAAATGTTACGGCAGTGGTGGTGCAGTGGTGAAGGTTAAGCTACAAGACGACTGACCAGATGGCTGGGTGTTCAAGTCCACCAAGCTGCCATTGTTCAGTCATTCAACAAGGTCATAAAGCCTGGATTGCTTGGACTGAATGTTAGGATTGTATTGGTTGTACTTTGCTCTGGCTAAAGACATCTGGTAGATTAAGAACTATAAACATTAACTCTTAATGTCAAACTACAAATGTATTCATATTATCACTCAAGGACATATGTTCCGAAACATGTTCACCACACATCATACTCAAAATCACACTTAACTGTACATGAGAGGATAGAATTAATTAAAATTGGCTGCTGAGCTTGGTTTTCGATAAGACAAAACATGACCACCTAGTCAATGTTTAGATAGGTGGCATCACTGGTGTAGGCAACACAATACGACAGAGGCAATGAAACAAAACACACATTTGCTAGGTACAGAAGTAAATGCTATACGAAACTACTGTACTATATATATAAAATATTGCACAGAAATGAATGGTACACAAATAAGTACTGCACAGAAATGGTGTACAGTTTTCTTCCTGGTGCCCTTTGACAGCTCTTTGGTCTTGAGTTTGGAGTCTGACTGTTTGAGGCTGTGGACAGGTGGCTTTTATACAGATAACGAGGTCAAACAGGTGCCATTAATACAGGTAACGAGTGGAGGACAGAAGAGCTTCCTAAAGAACAAGTTACAGGTCTGTGAGAGCCAAAAATCATGCTTGTTTGTGGGTGACCAAATACTTATTTTCCACCATGATGTACAATTTTTAAAAATTATACAATGTGATTTCCTGGATTTTTATTCTCATTTTGTCTCTCATAGTTGAAGTTGTACCTATGATGAAAATTGCAGACCTCTCTCATTTTTCTAAGAAGGAGAACTTACACAATCAGTGGCTGACTAAATACTTTTTTACCCCACTGTACAAAAAACACAGTGCTGATAGTGACCTTATTTGGTGAAAGTGTTCATAAATTTGATGTCATATGGCAAGAAGCTTAGTCATTAACAGGTGGTTTTGATGCACATTAATCTGTGCCATCTGGAAGAAAGAAGTCAAGACATGTGCTGACATCACTGCAAGGGAGTTGGAAATGATGTTTTGTGATCACTTCCTAAACAGGTCCTCATGGGAGGGCAGGTTCCTACGTATGAGTTTTTCAGCTGTTTTAACGTAGTAGTCTGTTTAGCTCATTGCAGACTGCAGAAACAAATCAGCCCACAAAATTTCCACAGCTGGGGACTTTGCCTCTCTTGTTGTCCTTCTCACTGTTTGTGGGGGCAAAATAAATGTGTGTCCTTGTCCAAGCAAATTTTTCATATTTCCAGTTGATTGGAACTTATTTATTGCCCTAACTGTACTGCAAATTTGGTCATCTTCAGGAGAATTTGACCTCTGTGTCACCCCATATATACTCACCAACCACTTTCAACTGCTCATTAACACAGATATAAAATATAAATTTCAAACAGAGCATCAGAATGGGGAATAAAGGTGATTTAAGTGACTTTGAACGTGCCATTGTTGTTGGTTCTAGAGTATTTTGCTGATCTACTGGGATTTTCACCCAGAGTCATCTCTAGGATTTAAAGGGAATGGTCCTAAAAAGAGAAAATATCCAGTGAGTAGCATTTCTCTGGACAACAATGCCTTGTTGAAGCCAGATGTCAGAGGAGAATGGCCAAACTGGTTGGAGCTGATAGAAAGGCAACAGTAGCTCAAACCCATTTATTACAACCGAGCATCTGTTTTTTTGTCGAACCTTGAAGCAGGTGGGTTACAGCAGTAGAAGACCACACCAGGTGCCACTACTGTCATCTAAGATACTGCAGATACAATTCACACAGCCTTAACAAAATTGGACAACAGAAGCTCAGATATGTTGCCTGGTCTTTATTTCGACATTTGGATAGTAGAGTCAGAATTTGTCGTAAACAACATGAAAGCATGGATCTATCCTTCCTTGCATCACCAGTTCAGGCTGCTGGTGGTGTAATGGTGTGGGGGATATTTTCTTTGTACACTTTGTTTAAATTGTTGAAATGTTTAAATGCCACAGTCTACCTAAGTATTGTTGTTGACCACAGTGTGCCATCTTCTACTGCATACATGTCAAACTCGAGGCTCGCGGGCATACAATTATATGTGGCCCACAAGAAAATATCATATATCTAACCTAAATGGTCCGCACGCCGGAAGGCTCTCTATGGCACACACACTGATATACTACAAGTCCCAGAATTCACTGCAACAGTTCCAATCCAAACCTGTAAGTGCAGCTCCCCTCCCCCGCTGCGATGGACATAGGTCTCATTGTGGAAGAGATGACTCACAACTGGAGGTATAATTACTAATTATAAATACTACTGCTATTGTGTCACAGAAGTTATATATTTATGTTTTAGGCAAGAATGTAGTTAATTAAACTTCAACTACACTGTCAGTTCATGAAGATAGAGATTACAGTTTGCTCCGATGTTTTCCAAGACGTGATGTAACGTTACACTATCTTATGTATTATGCATTCTATATGCGTTGTCTGTGTGTTTCTAAATTTATTTATTATTAATTCAACCTGTATTTTAAATATTAATTATCTGTTATGAATTGTTGAAGTCCAGAGAAAAAATTCCTGAAATCTGATGTTTTGTGCTTGCTTACAGTGGGGCAAAAAAGTATTTAGTCAGCCACTGATTGTGCAAGTTCTCCTACTTAGAAAGAAGAGAGAGGTCTGTAATTTTCATCATAGGTACACTTCAACTATGAGAGATTGTAGGAACACATTGTAGGATTTATAATTAATTTAATTGTAAATTATGATGGAAAATAAGTATTTGGTCAATAACAACTCAATACTCTGTAACATAACCTTTGTTGGCAATGACAGAGGTCAAACATTTCCTGTAAGTCTCCAAGGGGTTTGCACACAAACTGTAGCTGGTATTTTAGCCCATTCCTTCATGTAGATCTCCTCTAGAGCAGTGATTTTTTGGGGCAACACGGACTTTCAACTCCCTCCACAAATTTTCTATGGGGTTGAGGTCTGGAGACTGGCTAGGCCACTCCAGGACCTTAAAATGCTTTTTAACGGAGCCACTCCTTCGTTGCCTGAGCGGTGTGTTTGGGATCATTGTCATGCTGGAAGACCCAGCCACGTTTCATCTTCAATGCTCTCATTGATGGAAGGAGATTTGGCTTAAAATCTCATGATACATGGCCCCGTTTACTCTTCCCTGAACATGGATCAGTCGTCCTGTTCGCTTTGCAGAAAAACAGCCCCAAAGCATGATGTTTCCACCCCCATGCTTCACAGTAGGTATGGTGTTCTTGGGATGCAACTCAGCATACAAACACGAGTTGAGTTTTTACCAAAAAGTTCTATTTTGGTTTCATCTGACCACATGATATTCTCCCAATCCTCTTCTGGATCATCCATATGCTCTCTGGCAAACGTCAGACGGGCCTGGACATAGACCCTGCAGTGCCAGGTGTGTCCCCCTGCTTAAGCCAGTATGAGTCCCTCTCGGCGTAGTGTGTTACTGATGGTAGCCTTGTTAATTTGGTCCCAGCTCTCTGCAGGTCATTCATCAGGTCCCTCCGTGTAGTTCTGGAATTTTTGCTCATCGTTCTCATGATCATTTTTGACCCCACGGGATGAGATCTTGCATGGGGACCCCAGATCGAGGGAGATTATCAATGTTCTTGTATGTCTTCCATTTTTGTACAATTGCTCCTACAGTTTGATTTATTCACTCCAACCTGCTTGCCTATTGTAGATTCACTCTTCCCAGCCTGGTGCAGGTCAACAATTTCTTCTCTTTCCTGTGTCCTTCAACAGCTCTTTGGTCTTGGCCATGGCTGAGTTTGGAGTCTGACTGTTTGAGGCTGTGGACAGGTGTCTTGTATACAGATAACGAGGTCAAGAGGTAGGTTCTCTATTTATAGTGAAATAAATGAAGCATATGGTTGAAATGGTGCTGATTTGTTATGAATGTTAAATTGGATTTGGGGAAGCATTTAATATTTACTATTTCTGAAATTACAGTTATATGGCCCTCAACTTACAGATGGTTTTTCATTTTGGCCCCCTTTTTGATTGAATTTGACACTCCTGCTCTATTGGCTAATTCCAGCAAGATAACATGCCATATCAAAAACAGTCTTGAACATAAAAGGATACAAGTCCTGGTAAAAGGCAAGTGTTCTCACAAAAGCAAATGTATGATGTCAGTGTGTCTGTGAACTCCTCTATACTGATGCAAAAACTCTCCAAGCTGTGCAGTCAAAGCACGTATGTAGAATACACACACACACACACACACACACACACACACAGAGTCCTGTCAGCTAACAATAGGCAACTGAGGCTACAATTCACACAGGCTTAACAAAATTGGACAACAGAAGATCAGAAATATGTTGCCAGGTCTGATTAGTCTCAATTTCTATTGTGGCATTCAGATGGTAGGGTTAGAATTTGGCATAAACAAAATGAAAGCATGGATCCATCCTGCCTTGTATCAACGGTTCAGGAGATGGTGGTAGTGTAATGGGAGGATATATTTTTGCACACTTTGGGCACCTTAATGCCAATTGAACATTGATTAAACGCCACAGCCTACCTGTGTATTGTTGTTGACCACAGTGTACCATCTTCTATTGGCTGCTTCCAGCAATATAATGTGGCACGTCACAAAGCTAAATCGGTTTAAAATGGTTTCTTTAACATGAAATTATGCAAGTCTACCAGAGTATTATTGAGCCACTTGAGTGCAGTTCCAGCTAAATTAATGAATTAACAAATTAAATCTTGATGACGGATTTTTTTTCTCAGACTTCTCAGACTCAAATTAAAGGCTTTGATTTGGATGTCTCTATGCTTTACAGTGTGAGATTAAGGCAATTCACCAAACGAAGAATTTCTTATAAGCCTTTTTACTCAACTATGCCAGGGGTGCCAGAAATTGTGGCAGAGACTGCACACACACACACACACACTAAAATTGATTTATTCTGCCCAAATTTTAACTCTCTAATAAGAAAAAGTCCAGACTGTACATTACTTGTTTTGAATTTCAGTTTCTATCATGTTTTCCACCTGTAAAGCCCCGGATTTTCAGAAGACCCTTGCATTTACCACACTTGATATTAATACACTCGATTAAAAAATGCACTTGATTAATACAAATGCAGCAGTAACATGTAGTTTTGATATTCTACATTTTTAAAAATGTTTTTGATTTTGAGTCTCTTAAGAAAATGTGTGCAAGTCTGAATATATGTGGGTGTACTGTGAAAGTGCGATTCTCACTATCTGTTTTTCGTTGAGGTTGCCGCTACTGTAGGTGGTAGCGAGGGTGGAGGAGCAGGCTTCACTGTACCACGGCACATTACCATACTGAGTGGTGCTGCTAATGGACAGGGTGTAGATGCTGTTGGTATAGCCATCGCAGTTACAGTTGTCTTTCTCTCGACCACCATTGCCAGATGCCCACACAAAAATTGAGCCAAGACCTCCTCGACCCTATCCAACATGCAAAGCAGACAGGGAAAAATTATATTCCAACGTAAATATACATTATAAAACATTATAAAACATAAATTTTCTTTTACACAGAATAAGCGTCAAGCGTTTCTATCAACCTGTTTCGATCCTGACCCTGGACTCCATCTGGGTGGACTTTGCATGTCCTCCCCATGTCTATGTGGGCTTACTCTGGATACTCTGGTTTCCTCCCACATTCCACAGACATGTGTTAGGTTAATTGTTCTTTTTAAATTGCCCTAAGTGTGTGAGTGTATGTGCCCTATGATGGATTGGCACCCTGTCTAGTGTTGTTCCTGCCTAGCGTACTGTGCCACCAGCTAAGCACTGGCTCTTTCACACAAACCTGCCTCTCCCTTTTCAAATACTACATTATATATAAATCAGTCACCAACCCAAGAGAACAGCAAGCTAAATCAACACTGAAATGTCATTCTTATTTTAGCCGTGCAATATGAAAATCAAAGAAAAGCCATGACGCGAACATAAGAAGTGAACAAAACCAGAAAAAAGGAGTCCCAGGTCGAAAATTAGAAAAAGGCGAGCAAAGAAAGAAATATAAAGGCAAAAACTGTGTCAGTGGCACTGATTTGCACCTCATGCTGTGTGTATATGTGTGAATGTGTGTGCAAGCTCCAACATGGCACAGGATGAAACGTGGCAATGTGTGCCTTGGGAAAACCAACATTATGAAATAGACCCCTAAAAACACACAATGTTTCAAAGGCCCATCCTCAAAAATACATCACATATCTCTAAATATCATAGGGCCTTCCATAATGCATGTATTTTTCAGTACTCTATGCCTGAACAGCACCAAAACGAGCTAGCGTCACAATATTCATATCCTGATATACATCCTGAGGTACGAAATGAGAGGTCAGATGGAAAGGATTTGTACAATTTATTAAAGTGCCTTAATTAGTTTGACCTTTTCCACAGACTGACCTCTGTGACCCCTTGCAGAAAAGCCTCCTTAGCCAGTTTAGCAGGGCCATCCACTGTCTTCCCATCATCCTCTGGGCCCCAGCTCGCACTGTAGATGTGAATGTGCTGGTTTTTGATACTCAGAGACTGAGCCTCCACCACATCTGTTACTTCACCATCCAACATACGTACACCTGCCAAGACAGTTAAGACTGTGAGAACATGGAATAAAGAAAGCAATAAAAAGAAAGAAAGAAAGAAGAAAATTAATGAATGGATGAATTAATGATGGAGTAATCTCAGGTTTGGTCACAGCAAGGAAGAAAAGATAAGTGGAGAAAGGATAAAAGGAACAAAGGTATGAAGAAAGGGAAAACAAAAGCTAATAAAACCTAATGAAGAAAACAGAGAAAATAAATTGAAAAATTAGTTGTTGGGGTAAAAAGTTGTTGGGATTTTGAAACTTTATGAAACTTTATGGGTGCAAATGTAATGATGATATACAGTGGTGCTTGAAAGTTTGTGAACCCTTTAGAATTTTCTATATTTCTGCATAAATATGACCTAAAACATCATCAGATTTTCAGAAAAGAACAGCTTCAACTCTGGGATGTTGGTGGCTTTCCTCATTAACTGCTCACTTCAGGTGCTTCCACAACATTTCGATTGGATTAAGGTCAGGACTTTGACTTGGCCATTCCAAATCATGAACTTTATTCTTCTTTAACCATTCTTTGGTAGAACGACTTGTGTGCTTGGGTCGTTGTCTTGCTGCATGACCCACCTTCTCTTGAGATTCAGTTCATGGACAGATGTCCTCATCTTTTCCTTTAGAATTTTCTGATATAATCCAGAATTCATTGTTCCATCAGTGATGGCAAGCCGTCCTGCAAAGATGCAGCAAATCAGGCACAAACCATGATACTACCACCACCATGTTTCACAGATGGGATAAACGTTCTTATGCTGGAATGCAGTGTTTTTTCCTTTCTCCAAACATAAAGCTTTTCTTTTAAACCAAAAAGATCTATTTTGGTCTCATCTGTCCACAAAACATTCTTCCAATAACCTTCTGGCTTGTCCACGTGGTCTTTAGCAAACTGCAGATGAGCAGCAATGTTCTTTTTGGAGAGGCAGTGGCTTTCTCCTTGCAACCCTGCCATGCACACCATTGTTGTTCAGTGTTACTCTGATGGGTGGACTCATGAACATTAACATTAGCCAATGTGAGAGAGGCCTTCAGTTGCTTAGAAATTACCCTGGGGTCCTTTTTGGCCTTCCTATTACACGCCTTGCTCTTGGAGTGATCCTTGTGGTCGACCACTTCCTGGGGAGGGTAACAATGGTCTTGAATTTCCTTCCTACATTTGTAACACAATCTGTCTGTCTGTGGATTGGTGGAGTCCCAAACTCTTTAGAGATGGTTTTGTAACTCTTTTTCTGAGGTCCTCAGAAATCTCCTTTGCTGATGATACCTTCCACAAACGTGTTGTCTCACGATCCATGGCCTTGTTCATTCTTCCCTTAACATGGATCAGTCGTCCTGTCCCCATTGGCAGAAAACAGCCCAAAAAGCAATGATGTTTTAGCACCCCCCCATGCTTCACAGTAGATATGGTGTTTTTAACTTGTGATGCAACTCAGCATTCTTCTTCCATCCAAACACGACAAGTTGAGTTTTTACCAAAAAGTTCTATTTTGGTTTCATCTGACCACATGATATTCTCCCAATCTTCTGGGCCTGGACATGTCCTGGATTGAGCAGGGGGACACGTCTGGCACTGCAGGATCTCAGTCCTTCTCAGCGTAGTGTGTTACTGATGGTAGCCTTTGTTCCTTTGGTCCCAGCTCTCTGCAGGTCATTCATCAAGTCCCTCTGTGTAGTTCTGGGATTTTTGCTCACCGTTCTCATGATCATTTTGACCCCCCGGGATGAGATCTTACATGGGGCCCCAGATTGAGGGAGATTATCAATGGTCTTGTATGTCTTCCATTTTTTTACAATTGCTCCCACAGTTGATTTATTCACACCAACCTCCTTGCCTATTGGAAATTCACTCTTTCCAGCCTGGTGCAGGTCTACAATGTTCTTCTTGGTGTCCTTCAACAGCTCTTTGGTCTTGGCCATGGTTGAGTTTGGAGTCTGAACTTTTTGAGGCTGTGGACAGGTGTCTTTTTTATACAGATAACGAGGTCAAACAGGTGCCATTAATACAGGTAATGAGTGGAGGAACAGAAGAGCTTCTTAAAAGAAGAAGTTACAGGTCTTGTGAGAGCCAGAAATCTTGCTTGTTTGTGGGTGACCAAATACTTATTTTCCACCATGATTTTCAATTGAATTCTTTAAAATTTCTACAATGTGATTTCCTGGATTTTTTTTCTCATTTTGTCTCTCATAGTTGAAGTGTACCTATGATGAAAATTACAGACCTCTCTCATCTCTCAAGAACTTGCACAATCAGTGGCTGACTAAATACTTTATTGCCCCACTGTATATGTACATACTGTATCTATTGTATATTCTGCACTTTCTGCTTATTGCACTTCTGGTTAGATCCTAAACTACATTTCATTGCATTGTACTTGTACATGTGTAACAACAATAAAGTTGAATCTAATCTAATCTAATGAAACCCCTCTCTGGGCAAAGTCTGTCAACTGGGCAATATGTCTTAGAGTGCATCGTAGAGGCATGTCTAACTGTCAATGGTCTTTCACCAAAAGGTACCCTAACCAAAAGTATCCCCTGAGAGCCTGTGAAGGACAGTGAAGGAAGAACTGGCCGGTATACCGATTTATGCAGTATAGTTTTGTTTCCTTATGGTATGAATATATTTTATACTGCCATAGTGTAGCACAGCAGATACATCAGCTATAATGCTTCAGGCAGCAAATTATAAAATATTGTTGACCGCAGACTAGCCTAGCCTAGCTTAGTATAACAATCTTAACAGCTGGGAGAGGCTCAGTCAGAAAACCGAAAAAAGAACAGAAAACCGAGATGGAGGATAAGGAACGCGAGACTGGAGATGCTAAAGAAGAACTTGTGCCTAAGAAAGGAGCTGTGTCTACAGCTCGGAATTTGGAACTTTTTGTTTTTATAAAATATGACAAAGACTCTATCTATCTATCTATCTATCTATCTATCTATCTAAAAGATATGTAAGCGATTATGAGTGTGGTCTCATTAAAAACTGACTGCTAGACATGGCTCTATGGTGCACATGAACCATATATTGCCGAGTTAACAGAGAGAGGGTGCATCACTGGACTGAGAGAAGCCGTTCTGACCTTGCTGTTAGGAGGTATTGGGAGCAGTGTTTCTGTGAGGGCATGCACACACACAGCGACCAGGCTCCAGATGGTCCAGACAGACCACCAGTAGAGAGGATTGTTTAATCCGCCTACAAGCACGAGCAGCACCCAAATTTTCAGTGTCCACCATCCAGACACCCAGACCATTACCCAGGCACTTAGCAGAAGGAAATGTGTTGTCACAATGATCATTACATGTCCTGCCTTTGACAGCCAGCCGCCATCACCTTCGTTTGCAGTTGTGTCATGAACGAGAAACTGGACTGCTACAGACTGTATTGTCTTTAGGGACAAATCCAGGTTCTGTTTGAGATCTGCCGATGGTCGGGTTTGATTACGGAGACATTGTATTGAGTGCTTCAATCATGTCTTTGCTGTGGAGTGACACACTGCCCCAACTGCTGGTGTGAAAATCTGTATCCATCGCATATGACAGTTGGTCACCCCTAGTAGTGATACGAGAGACACTAATAAAGCCGCAATTCGTGCAGGACATCCTGCTGCCACATGTGCTGCCTCTCATGGCAGGGCTTCCAACTGGCATTTTTCAGCAGGATAATGCTCACCCACACACACCAAAGATTTCCCAGTAATGTCTCCACCAAATTGCAACACTTTCCTGGCCTGCTACACTACCCAAAAGTAGTCTCTGAGACCCTATTAAATAGAGAAGCGGGGAAGAGAGAGAGAGAGAGAGAGAGAGAGAGAGAGAGAGAGAGAGAGAGAGAGAGAGAGAGAGAGAGAGAGAGAGAGAGAGAACAAAAATGGTGGTGAACAAAAATACAGTGAATGGAAGTCAGTTCTGATCAGCTGCCATAATGTCAGACATTCACTCAGCTGCCCAGATTCACTTTCTCTTGTCTATTTTTTGCTTTCTTTCTTTTTTGTATTCACAGACACATCACAGCTGGCACAAACTCGCATGCTCACACGTTCCCTTTTGAGCAGAAATGCATCATGCTAACGGTACAATGACAAAAGTCTCAGAACAGACAACATTAAAATTAAAGACTAGAAATTGGATGTGCTGACTGAAGAGGCAGCAACATGTTTACCCAAGATAAACCAGTGAGATTTATACATGTATCTCTGGGCAAGGTTGCCTGGATGGCGCAGAGGTCTAATAAACTAGCCCACTGCCCCAGGGACAAGGATTCGAGTCTCTGCAATTCGGCATCACACAAAGACACAAATGGCTGTGCCTGAGGGAGAGTAGGCCAGCAAAAGCAACCCCTACCCAGCCCTGTGACGGATTGGCATCTCATTCAGTGCACACTTACACCTGTATTCTCTGGGGATAGGTCTTGGAACCACCCCAACCCTGACCAGAAAAAAACGTGGTTAAATGTGAAAATAAAATCTCTGTGTACAATTATACAATGCATTCAGAAAGTCTTCATACCCTTTCATTTTTTTCATATTGTTATGTTACGGCATCTTGCTAAAATAAAAAAAGAAATTCAATTCCCCCCCCATTATTCTGCACTCAATAACCTATAATGACAAAGTGAAAACAGAATTTTAGAAATGTTTGCAAATTTATTGAAAAGGAAAAACTAAAGTATTGCATTGACATAAGTATTCGGACCCTTTACTCAGTATATAAAGCACCTTTGGCAGCAATTACAGCTTTCAATCTCACCTCCAATTCTGGCATTGTAGGCCACACCCACTCCGCAGACCCCATTATTGGCTGCAGCAGCCACCTCTCCAGCACAGCGAGTCCCATGCCTGGAAAGAAAGAAAGAAAGAAAGAAAGAGAGAGAGAGAGAGAGAGAGAGAGAGAGAGAGAGAGAGAGAGAGAAAGAATTTCAGGCATCTTGTTCAGCATCTTTTTTGTGTCATCTGCTTGTCAAATGACAGTCGTTCAACAGCAGCAAACACAATAAAAATTCATATCACATTCGTTTCAATTTGAATTCAAATTCTGGTCCATCCTCTATATCAAATCTGCATGCCAGATGTCACAACAAAACAGCCAACAAGCATAATCCAATAAAAAGGCATCAGCGTCTTATTGCCTGAGTCAGACTGCAATCAGCACATTTCCCAAAAAACATGTCCGTGTTTGATTGTCCTTTTGTCCCTGTTTCCACAGCAATACAGCCATGTCCAGAGGGCTGGATAATGGTGTTGTGATATCTGTAAATAATGGCATCTGTGGCTGGTGGTGAAGCTGACATGCTCTGAAAGTTCATCCTCAGAAAAGCAGGGCAGAGCTGAGATGAGCTGAGCGATTCTAAAAATGCTGGAGTAGAACTGCTTCTGTACATCACTATAGCAGCCATCATATATTTTTGCTCTTGCACTCATCACCAAGCCCCTCAATCAAATCATTTTTTTTTCCTTTTTAACAAATGAATGTGCATATGTAAACTTCAGATCCAAGGGTATGCAATGGCTTGACAATACGCCATGACACGGTTGAAGATTGATTCTTGATTACAGAACATGCCTCATTTAATTGCTTTCAACAGGTTAGCCTATTGCATGACAATTAATTACAATTTTTTTCTAAAAGTTATATTAATTAGCCTCCATTTAAAGCTATGCAATCCTCTTAATAAATTACCTCAAAAATACTACACAGTTCAGACATTATCAGGTAACCACACAGATATACACACATCTTTGGAATTTTTAGAGTTTACACCTACAAGCTATGTTGTTATGCAACCTGCATCACCGTGAAGACACCACCACTGAACTACTGCTGACCTCATATTGGTATCTGGGTAGTGGATCATTCTTTGCACAGCAGTCACATACAGTAATCCTTGAAAGTTTGTGAAGCCTTTAGAATTTTCTATATTTCTGCATATGACCAAAAACATCATCAGCTTTTCACGCAAGTCCTAAAAGTAGATAAAGAGAACCCAGTTAAACAAATGAGACAAAAATATTATACTTGGTCATTTATTTATTGAGGAAAATGATCCAATATTACATATTAGTAGTGGCAAAAGTATTTGAACCTCTAGGATTAGCAGTTAATTTGAAGGTGAGATTTGAGTCAGGTGTAGACAAGTTAGCTACCTGTAGGTGTTAGAAGGTGGGTTATGCAGCAAGACAACGACCCTAAGCACACAAGTCGTTCTACCAAAGAATGGTTAAAGAAGAATAAAGTTAATTTTCTGGAATGGCCAAGTCAAAGTCCAATGTTGTGGAAGGACCTGAATCTAGCAGTTAATGTGAGGAAAACCACCAACATCCCAGAGCTGAAGCTGTTCTATACGGAGAAATGGGCTAAAATTCCCACAAGCCCGTGTGCAGGACTGATCAACAGTTACAGGACATGTTTAGTTGCAGTTATTCCTAGTTAGACGGACGGACTGATCGTGATGATAATGTTTTAGGTAATACTTGTGCAAAAATATAAAAAATTCTAAAGGGTTCACAAACTTTCAAGCACCACTGTAGTAAAGTGGATTTTGCAGTGCAGAATGTGCCCTACAACAACAGCCTAAAGGACTACTACCGCACATTAGAAAAAAAAAACGCTGTAGTACAGCTACTATATAGCTACAGTAATCAATAAACCTTTAACTGCTCCTGATATACTAGTACCAGCATAACACTGGTGTCACTGCTCTGCTGAGAGTGATTCACTACCTAAATAATACCTGGTCAGAGGTGGTCCTCATTATGGATGGTGGCAGAAATATTCTACAAATAACTAGTAGGACGACAGTCAAATTCTTAGATACAAGTCATCAGTACTCCCCAGCTAGGGTACATAGCTTTTCATTAGTCCAAATCTTCACATAGAAGTACACACATACTATGAATAATATGCAGAGATGATAACACATTAATCTTGAACTGTAAGAGTGAGATGATATGTCAGTTCTCATGACAGAGAGATGTGATGGATCCATTATCTGGAAATAACAGTTACCCTGACAAACAGTCAACACAGCAAAACGACTCATGAATAAGCAATGCTGTGTCCATGTCAGTTCAAATTGCTAGTTGTTCACAGCAGAAGCCCTAATCTAGCTACGAGGTCTGTCCATCAGTAACGCTTTTACCCAAGGGCACCCAAATCTTAAACAGTTCCAAGCTAGGAGATCATGTTTAAAAAAACAACATTTCATTCTTTATTGCCCTTACTGGCTGACGTCACAAGAAGAATATAAACATGGGTCAAATCTGCCATTTCTTCATCCAACGATTCAAAGATATCTAGTCCATATTTAACAGAACCACTTTTTGTTTATGAATTTATGTTTTTTTTCTGTAGGTGTCAAGACTAATGGCTGAAATACTTCATGTTCCAGACAACAGTACAATAAAAACATCTCTTGAAGAGGGAATGATATTGAGACCGGCTTACTGGCAGACTTCCAAGCATAATTTACTCCCATATGCGAACATCACATCCTTTATTATGTCAATTCATAACAGCTTTCATTTTAAACACAATGGATACCCGAGTTCACACTTGTTAACGATATGTAATCATTATTGATTTAGGACTGTGATTTAGACTTATTGATTTAGACTAGGATATGTGGCTCTCCTTCTGTTGGCTGGAGTCTGGGGTCATCTCTGGCCTGCCTGCTCTCTCATGCCTTTGGCCAAGCAGCCAGGATTGTCAGACGGGCCTGTCTGACTGGGCTGGGCTTCGTTCCTTTTTGACCTTGAGTTCTACATCCCTGCCAAAGACTAAAGGCAGAGCTGGGGGTTTGTAATCAAAGCACTTTGTGTTGATCCAGTGGAGCCTGAGAGGAGCTGGTACCAGTTCTGACTTCACTCCAGCTGTTCTTCCATCATTAGTTCCAGTCCTCATACTGTTACTCAGATCACAACAGAGGGCAATAACTCTCCCTTCCCTCCTCCAGTTGACTGAGCATGCTATGCTACCAAAACTTTCACTCAGAAGACAAGAGAACATACAGTGACTCTTATTTGTATTATATATTATTTTAATTATACTATTCACTATAGTCAGATTCTACAGTTTAATATTCTCTACCTTATTATTACTCTTCATAATGTTGTATTCTCTTAAATTTATTAAAGTCTATACATTTTATTTTGTTATATTTTCTTTACATTTTTTCTAAATATGTTCTTAACACATTTAAAGAAACATTCTGTTACTGTCACATTCTGTCACATTATGTTAATTTGTATATGAAGCTTCTGTTTATTTAAACTACATTACATTTACAGCATTAGCAGACACTAATGCTAATGTACCAGTTGTAAGAACAAATTACAACTGGTACAGTTCAGAAGTTGTGCTTTAAGTGTCTTGCTCAAGTACCCAACACGGGCAGCTTGGCAGAGGTGGGATCTGAACCCTGGACCCTCTGGTCCATAGTCCAGTACTTACTGTATCTGTACAGTTTTCAAAGGCAATACCCCAGCACTTTATTGCTAGGGACATGGTTTAAACATGGTAGGCTGGGATTGAACCTTGGTCAATGTGCCACGCAAGAGATAACTTAAAACCTCCAATCGTGGATTTACATTTAGTCATTTAGCAGACGCCCTTACTCTGATACACCATCTTGCTCAAGGACCCAAACAGTGGCAGCTTGGCAGAGTTGGGGCTTGAATCCTGGATTGGAGTCCAATACTTTAAATGCGTGGTCCCTGAGCAAACAGTCCATTAACTGAACAAAGAATTACTATAAATGTATTAATTGGGTAACTTAGTTTAATTCTTACATGTAACATCTAAGCTGCCCGAGGAGGTTGGGTTCCTTTTCGAGTCTTGTTTCTCCCAAGGTTTCTTCCTTATAACATTTATGGAGTTTTTCCTTGCCACTGTCACCCTAGGCTTTGAGACAACTCTCTGTTGTAACAAGCTCTATATAAATAAATCTGATTTGACATTTTCCCATAAATACATCTACCTTGAAAAGGTACTTTCACGTGTCTTTTGGATAACATTCAACACAGATTCAGTAAAGGACATAGATGTCCTTATGTAGCTAATAAATGTTGAATATCAGCAATTTTGACACATTTCCCAATCTCGAAACAAATTAAACTGGCTAGTCTCCCATGTGCTGCCAGCAGCTTTGTTTTATGAGGCATCAAATAGCCCTGGCAGGCTGTGAAATGACTCGCATCAGTGCCACTTATTAACTGAACAATGAAGACGATCAGTCATGGACAAAGCAAAAGCAGCGCTGATTTTATAATTGCATGGTGTTGCCATATATGTGTCTCAGATTCTGAATCATGAAATGTGAAACCCACAACTGGAAGGATGTATCCTTTGAGAGCAGCAAACTCAACCTTGTCTGCATTAATCTTCCAACTCATTTTTCACCCTTTATCAATTCTGATTGTAAAATGTATCTAAACAACAAAAGTGATAGGTTGATCTTTACTGTCCTTGCTAGGCTAACCTGTCCTGTCTGAGCCTGAATGGAGAAAGAGCAATAAGGGCATAATGGAAAATTTAAGAAACACTTTAACAACAGGACGACACAGTGGTTGCAGTGATTAGCACTGACTCTTCACAACTCCAGAGATCCTTGGTTTGATTCCTGCCCAGACTCTGCCTCTATGAAGTTTGTATGTTCTCCCCATGTCTTGGTGGGTTTCCTCCAGGTACTCTGGTTTCCCCCGACATTCCAAAGATGCTTGTTAGGTCTATCAGTGTCTCTAAAGTGCCTCAGTATGAGTTAATGAGTGTGTGTGTGCACATGCCCTACAATGGGTTAGCACCTGGTCTACGGTTTGTTCCTGCCTTGTGCCCTGTCCTGCCAGTTATGACAATTATGATGACTTTATCAGCAGCAGCAACCACCGCATTCATGGACTCATAAAAATACCAGGCATTTAATCTGAAAATGCCTTTAGTTTCTCTGCCAAGAAACTAAAAATAGGTTGTCAACTGAATGAAGAACCCAGTAGGACATGATCCAAACATGTATAAATCATAAACAACCAAAACTGGGGGGTTTGGGACTGAGCACAAAAATCAAGCTTTTTCATAGGTTTACTATGCTTTCTTGTTTTAATCTGATTAGCCCCCAGGGTTATTCTTAGGATTGTCAAAGGTTTTCTGTCTGCCCATGTGTGTAAAGCAGCCATGGTATCTTGCTTCATTTCACCAACAGGTACGGATTATAAATAACTAAAGGATTAGCAATGTTTCCAGCGAACTAAAACTCAAGCTTAAAGCCTAATTACAAACCATGAGTCAAAAAGAAAAAAAATGAAAAAGTCCTATTTGCAGGCCATTCACTGTTAATAAAACCCCAAATCTATATGTGTATTTAAACAGATTCCACTAGCTGCTGAAATGGTTCTGTAAGAATATCCACCCATGCAGACAAGATAGCTTCACAGAGTCAGTACACATTAGATGGAGATACTGACATGCTCTAAACAGCATGTTCTACCTCGTCCCAGAGATGCTCTATGGGATTAAGATCTGGGCACTGTAAAAGCCAGGAAAGCACAGGAAAACATAGTGTAAACAGCTGCCATGAAGGTATTAACCTGGTCTGCCACAATGCCCAAACACCCTACATCTACAGAGGTCTCAGGGCATGCTAAGAAGACATTCCCCACACCATTACTCCACGTCCATCAACCCAAACTGTTGACACCCTGACAATAAGTGTTAACTGATTCATGCTGCTGACACCAAATTCTGACCCTCCCATCATAATTGGACAACACAATTCAGGATTTGTCTGACCAGAAAAAAGTTTTTCCACTGCTCAGTGATCCAGTTTCAGTGTTTTTTCTCAAATGACGTCTAGCCTTTCTTTTCCCTTTAGACAGCAATGGCACTTGAACTGGTTATCTGTTATAGCCCACCCATGCTAAGAAACAGAGTTGCGCATTCAGACATGTCTGCTAGCGCTAGTGTTGTTTGCTTGACTGTGCACCGCCTGTTCATCACAACGATTCTTGACATCCTCTTCTGACCCCTTTCATCGATGAGTTGTTCATGTCCACATGAGCCCCTTTTGCTGGATATTTTACCTCAATCACACCGTTCGTGGTATACTCTCGACATCATTACATGAGAAAACCCCACAAAGATGACTGTTTTTGAAACATTGGCCCTGTCTATTCTACCATCGATGCCTTGCTTGAAAGTTACACAGATCGCTTGATTTTTCCATTCACGAAGACTGATCCACGCTTGATTTTATGCTGCATTCCGGGGTCATGTGTCTAACTGACATACAGGTGAGCTCCTGAATGATATGTTTCCTGAAACTGCACGTTATGAATTCTGGACGTTGTCTAAACATAATCATAATATTAAATATATAGCCTATACTTACATATTGGATATTATATAGCAAAGCTATATGGAATACTGTAGTGCACTGGGTAATGACTACATATCCAAGAGAATGTAGAGTTACCCATACACTGATTTATTTAATCATCAATACTTACCACACATTGATTTTCTGTTTTTTACTATTTAAAATGTCTAAATCCTAAATCCTTCCACTGTAAAAATTAGATTCACTCAGCCCCTCTTTACCCCACTCGCTTGCATCCTTTCACAGTCCCCCCCTCTCTCTCACACACACACAAACATTTATGGAATTAGAAACTGTCTTTGTGACCATGAAACACATTTCCCATTGTATTTAAGACGCAAGCATTCATTTCAGAATACTGCAGGGAACTGACTGACAAGTCTACAGAAGCTGTGAAAAATGTGCACAGTTACCTGTGGTGGAGCAATATGGTAGATGTGTGTAATAGAGTGCCCAGTGAGTCAGCACAGTGCTTAAAAATTCCAGCAGCACTGCTGTGTTTGACTCAGTTGTACCAGCTCAACACACACTAACACCACCACACCACATCAGTGTCATTGCAATGCTGAGAATGATCCACCATCCAAACAGTACCTGATCTGTGGTGGTCCTGTGGGAGTTCTGACCAACTTTGTAGTTCCACAATTACAGATCTTTATACCCCTTTACTCTGTTCTCTAATGGTCAGGGCCCCCAGCACTGTTGTTGCACAGGTTGTGTTAGTCATCCTCTAATCCTTCATCAGTGCTCACTGGATGCTGCAAAAAGGATGCTGGTGGCTGGACAATTTTGGTTGGACATTGATCAGACAATAGCAGAGTCACATAGTCTTTTATGGTACTGTAATGTAAATATAAGGGTGTTTTCACAAGAAAATTGTGTGCAAAGAATATGTAACTGCATCAGAAATAACCATGAAAACAAGAGTAGAATGCTATCATCTACAGAGTATCCCTAATGACACCATGTCCGATGCCTAAACTGTTATACATGTTCAGCTTTTGTTAATTTATGGAAATTCACAATAACGATTGAAAATACAGTAATGTATTTTATGACCCTGTCAAGGGGAAAGCTGTAACACTTAAGAGGAGAGTATGATGGACCTGATACTTTTGTTTGACAGAAGCCAAAAATTCATTGATAGACAGTATTACGGACAACATGAAAGATCAGTCACATGAAACAGAGGCTAAAGCCAATTTGCACCAAAAATTCTCTAAACGCATTAACATACAGCAGTGTGTAGTCTAAATGTGAGCTAATGAGCAAGCGAGTTGAGTCAGCAAATGGAGTAGGAGATTTGGCCAAGACTATTGATGTCCTCAATGCTGAGAAATACAGGCAGATACAGTATATATCCATCATGCAATATCATCAGGTCTGATTGGCTCCAAGTTTATTCTGCAGCAGGGCAACGACCCCAAACACAACGACCCCAAACATACACCTTCAGTGTAAAGAAGAACAGGAATTCCTGGAAGTGATGCTATTGCCTCTACAGAGCCCTGATCTTAACATCATTGAGTCTGTCTGGGATTACATTATGAGATGGAAGGATATGAGCAAGCCTACATCCACAGAAGATCTGTGGTTAGTTCTCCAAGGTGTCTGGAACAACCTCCCTGCCACGTTCCTTCAAAATTGGTGTGCAAGTGTACCTAGAAGAACTGAAGCTGTAATGAAGGCAAAGGGTGGTCACATCAAATGCTGATTTGATTCAGATCTCTCTTTTGTTCATTCACTTTGCGTTCTGCTAACTGGCAAAAATAAACTACTGACACTTCTATTTTCGAAAGCATTCTTACTTTGCAGCAATTTTTTAAACTTGCCTAAAACTTTTGCACAGTACTTTATATTACTCACTGGCACGCAGGTACCTTTCTCCCAGTTTGGGATGACAAGGGTTTGTAGAGAGTGGCGGCACAAAGGCAGAGAACACTGCTCTTCCATTTCTCTTCTCTTTGACTATGCAATTTCAGTGAAAAGCTGTGCAGCTTCAGCGCTATTGACCGAAACACAAATTTTCCTCTAATTTCATGGGCGTGAATCGATTCACTACAGTATAGCATATAATAATCTTGACAGCTCAAGTGTTTAAGAAGTGTGTTGTTTCCTGATGGCTTTTTCAAAGCTGCTGACCCATGGTCAGAGGAAAGCAGGGACTTGTGTATGCTTTTTACCACGTCCGTCTGTCAGTGAGTAACATGCATCTTGATAACGAGAGTGTATTTTTACCACCTTGAACTGTTTCACTGTACATCTGCCGGAATCAGAGCGTTCATATGAAAAGCAAACATCCATAGCATTCACAGCCAGAAACCAGGCAGAACAGCTGGGCTGGAGACCTGAGCTATTTTTTACCAAACACATTATGAAAGCTTTACTTGAGTTCTTCTGTTTGAAAGACATATTGGCTTCTGTATTCTTTTCTCCTTCCACCCAGTGTGGAATTCGAAATGAGAATGAAAAGACTGACAGTATGACTGAAAAGCAGCTCTGGCAGGGAGCCCAGAAAACCTGGGATTTGATGCAAATTCCCTCAACATTTCTGGTTCAAGATTTTAGATGTGATGCAAACTTGTGGGTGGGCTTCTGTTGTAGTTTATCTATTGGTTTTTAATGTATTTTTTAATTTTTAAATCTTCTAAAAACACTGTGAAAGTATGAGACATAGTAGCAAGTGTACATATTTATCAGCAAAACAGGCATGATAATGTTAGCAATCATAATTTAATTGAAATAGATTTGCTGAGAAACAAGAAAAAGGGACAACATAAAAGGAAATATAAGTGAAAAGACAAAGATGAGACTACACAGAACGAAAAGGGAGAATTGAATGAGAATATCCTCTAGGGCAGAGAGAGGATCTTTGACACTAAAAGAGACAGAATATTTGAAGTGCAGAAGGAAGTCTTCTTGAAACATAACAGCATTAAAAGTGCATCGAGAGGTGAATGTATCCAGCAGGTCAATAAAAATAGGTAGGATACAGGGCAGTATAGTGCAGTGCAGTGAGCAGGAAAGATAGAATGAAAGAAAAAGATGTTAATTGCTCTTGTGCTGCTGGACACTAATGATTCTTGCAGCTTGAAGGAAGGAGAAATTCAGAAAAATAGGAGAGGAGCTGAAAAGGATTGGTAATGAGAGGCACAAGATAAGTAAAATGCAACAAAGGACATTAGCTCCTTAGGGAAGCTCGTAAGATCTCTGAATTAGAGTTATATGATTTTCTCCTGAATCTTTCATGAAAGCTTGTATGGGTAGATTGCAGACTACAAAAAGTCACCAAATGAAAAACTGGCCAGGCTTTTATGGTCAGCCATGCCAAAGTCATAAACTGCATGTGTTGGAATCCAATCCATCACAGGGCTGGGACACAGTCACTTTTTAATCCCTTGTCCATCCTCCTTTCCCTCAGACAGAACTAACTGTGTACAAATGTAGTGCCCAACCAAGCTATAAAGCACCACTGGGACTCTTGTGGTGCCTTAAAACATTTACATTAACCTACAGTTGGGCGAAATCATTAATACAAAGTTTATTTTCTAATAAAGTGTTGAATATCTCATGGAATTTATTGAATAATGTGTTGAAAAACAAAAACAAAATGATTAATCTGCAGGGTTCTGCAGGAGAGTAATGTACTGCATATTGCTTGCAAAGGGAAATTCCTAAGTCTGAATATGATTTCCACTTAATGAGTATTATCGGAGTTCCATTGTAAAGTTGAAATATCGTAAACCGAATCATTGTAATCGGGGGAGCGTCTGTATAACACCCCGAGACGAAAAGCTCTTAAAACAAATGCTGGCAAATGACCACCTAGAGGTACCACAGTTTTTTTGGAAAAGCCAGTCCAGAAATGGACCAGAGCCTAATGATTAATTATTGTCACTCACCGTATTCCATAAACTTCACAAATGTTTTCTTGAAACTGGACTGAACTAAACAGGAAGGTAAAAGTTGAAGCAAACGTCAGCCCTACCTGTTGTCATTCAGCTGTGTGTATCTGGGCTGAGGGTCCGGATCTCTGTCATTCACATCATAACTTGCATCTGGATCCTGAAGAGAAAACCAAAATGTACTAGACAGTCCTTCTAGACTAGTCCTTCTGGAGTAATAACTTAATATTTGACATTTATGTATCAGCTGTGCCACAATTCAAGTTACAATGTTTTGCAATAGTTAGGGAACCATTGGTCCAATAATGTTTAGTCGATTAATGGATATTTCTTCAAATGTTACCAACCAATAAGGTTCTGGGACATTACAAAAACATCCATGGATCATCTGCAAAAGTTACCAAATGCATTTAAATTTGCAATATGTCATATTCAAGTTTTTGTTTTCATTTAGAAAATCAACTAAACATGTACTTTGTACAGACAAATCACTTGAGAGATGAGAGAGGGACTTACATAGTTTTGGATAAGGTCAGGGTGATCTTTCTCAATTCCGTCATCCAGGATGGTAATGACAACTCCTCTCCCTGTGAAGCCCTGAGCCCAAGCTTCTTTCACGTGCAAGTCTCGATGGCTTGGATTACACTGTATATTTAAAGTAATAAGCTATTAAAGGACATATAATATGCTGGTGCTACTAAAGAATCGCTGCAAATGACCACGCATTGAACACAATATATGAGACTTGTGTTGCCTGGCTTTGAAGTTTCACACTAAAGCACATCTTGGTGCAAAACATGGTAGTTTTGTGTTATCATTTCTCTGCTATGGACAGAAACAGAAAAGCTCTACTGAAATCAAATCCAGGCAATCATGTCTAACGTTAAGTGTCTGAGATAAACAATTCACACATGTATTCGTCATTTATACAGGGATGTGTTTGCCCTTTTACTTTCAATCCCTGCGCAATTCTCCAAACAGAAAATAAGGGAAAAAAGCAAAAATGATTTCCACAGAGTGCTGATGTGCTCTGGCGCTCAGTATGTCAGCATTTTAACACATTTCTCACTTGATTTCAGCAATTGTACACAGTTTTCACTTGGTTTCAGCTTTTTAACAGCTTTCACTAGTCAGAAAAGAAAATTAATGACTACAGCTACAAACGCACCACCATTATTACAAAATGACCCAAAATGTCACATGCGTGCACACACACATACACGCAAAAGTTTGTCTTTCATTGTGGGAACTTCCCAGTGGTATATTACTAAAGTTAATTGCTACACCTAACCTCAAACCCAGTAACCAAAAACAAACCTTTTGAAAGTTGCATTTAAAAAAAAAAGGGAGGAAATTTCCTTAGAAGGCCCAGCAAAATATTTCCACGTGGTAAAAAATATGCCAGATCAGATCTTTCTGTCCTACCCTTCATAATATTGTATTTAACTGAATTGAATTTATCAGAGTCTATATAATTATATTATATTTATTACATCTTCTTTAAATTTGACTCTGGTTTTTATATTTAGCTTCTGTTTATTTAATCTAGTCGTAATAAGGTAGCTTAGTTTAATTCTTACGCATAACACCTAGACTGTCCAAGGACGTTGGGTGCCTATTTGAGTCTTAGTGCTCCCAAGGCTGCTTCCTTATAACATTTTGGGACTTTTTCCTTGCCACTGACACCCCAGCCTTGCTCAGTTAGAGCTCTTGGCCTAGGTACTGTATTTGTAAATAAGACTATGCTCCATTATCAAAAGCACTATAGAAATAAATTTGACTGACTGACTTTGACTTTGTGAGGACATATGGTCCACAGTATTTGGAGGGAATGCTGCAAATAATATTGCAAAGCGACAGATAATAACAGAAATAGCAACTCTCTGTCAGGGGAAACACATGCACAGAGTGAACTTCTCTGTTAATTTCCCCACACAGCAGGTGTCAGCCTGACTATCTAGCGTGGTGCAGAAAGACTTATGCACATACATAACTGAGGAATATTATACTGAGTCTCTCTCTCTCTCTCTCTCTCTCTCACTCTCTCACTCTCTCACTCACACAAATACAATGCAAACCTGATGTTACAATGAATCTACTCCCCACCACCTTTTTTCACCAGTTCCTCCATCCTTAACCATTAATTATATTCCATTTCAGACCATTTTCTGCCATGTCTGCAATATTTTCAAAGCATGCATTATATATTTTCTCATTTCCCTTCTTCAGTTCTCACTTTAACGTTCATACTCCAGCTCCCTGTCTCACTGTGGAAAACACTATCTGTCTTAATAGGACCGGTGAATCCACTCTAATAAGAAAAACGGACTAATGGGAGCATTTGAGGTACTAAAACGTGTACTGACATCATTATAGATATGTTTCACTTTTTATAAATCAATAAAAAAAAAACATCCACCATAAGTGAAATTGCTTTCTTTCACTATTGCAAATAAATCATACACAAAGGCATTTGCTCCACTATACACACACGATATATTAAAGAGCTCTGCATGTATTTTGAATGCAAATGCTTTGGGCTTAAATAATATCCCTAGTAAAGCTCCATCCCAATTTTTCCATTTTTCTTTCTTTAATCCTCATCTAATCTGTCTGCCAGCTTGTGTCTATTTTCTGCAAATGAATGTGTCTAGCAGGTGTCTATCATGTTGCAAATGAAGGAGCCTAAATGTGATATTTTCATAATGTGATACAATGGTGCGAGTCTTATTCAGAGTTGGACCACGTTTGGATGTTGTACAGAAATCCCATACATACCTGATATGATGTAACAGAACACAATATAAGTTAAAAGTCAAACAACATTTCTTATGCTACTCCAAAGTCAAATAAACCCCTACAAATTACTTCGGAAAAGTAGACAATCCCATTATAATATTGTATGGTTCTGTGATAAATATTGCAGAAACACAAATTATCTTCTTACATAAATGATTCATTTTCATTTTAGCAATGGATAAAACAGATATTTTAAAGATAAATTAAGAACAAAGACCTCTGGGAAAGGCTGGGATTAAACCACAGTGGTTCTGGTAACCACACGCTAGAAGACATTAGAAGTCTAGAAAATCTGACATCTTCTCATATCACTGAGTTTGTAGTCACAGACTATGATTGTGACAAGACAGGGGATCTTGTAAGGTCACTAATTGCAAGAGAGCAACTAGACTCCTTTGAGATTATTTCCCATCGTCACTACTCTCTCACCTCAAGGACAAGTTGTGGCAGGAAAGCCACATACAGTGTGTTTCAATATTATGAATTATCAGTCGTTACCAACTTTTGTCCCCATTCAACATTAATTCCATGTGACCTGCATTTTTTCTGTCACACAATCGGTTCCAGATGTGAGATTTTTGTCTGTTTGCATAAAATGCAATACATTTTGTGTTCAGGTCTGCCTTTTTGATTCTTTTTTTTTTTTTTTTTGCTACGACTTTCTGTGTTTCTGTGTAAGTTCTCAGTCATCCAGGTCATGGTAGGCTTGAGTGTTGAGTTGAAGGCAACTAGCTTCTTCTTTGTTCTTGAAGACATTTCACCTCCCTGGGCCCAGGTACAGAGTATCACAAAAGTGAGTACACCTCTCACATGTCTGCAGATATTTAAGTTTATTTTTCATGGGACAACACTGACAAAATGACACTTTGACACAATGAAAAGTAGTCTGTGTGCAGCTTATATAACAGTGTAAATTTATTCTTCCCTCAAAATAACTCAATATACAGCCATTAATGTCTAAACCACCGGCAACAAAAGTGAGTACACCCCTTAGTGAAAGTTCCTGAAGTGTCAATATTTTGTGTGGCCACCATTATTTTCCAGAATTGCCTTAACTCTCCTGGGCATGAAATTTACCAGAGCTTCACAGGTTGCCACTGGAATGCTTTTCCACTCCTCTGCGATGACATCACAGAGCACCTTCCGCTTGAGGATGCCCCAAAGATGTTCTATTGGGTTTAGGTCTGGAGACATGCTTGGCCAGTCCATCACCTTTACCCTCAGCCTCTTCAATAAAGCAGTGGTCGACTTAGAGGTGTGTTTGGGGTCATTATCATGCTGGAACACTGCCCTGCGACCCAGTTTCCGGAGGAAGGGGATCATGCTCTGACTCAGTAATTCACAGTACATATTGGAGTTCATGTGCCTCTCAATGAAATGTAACTCCCCCAACACCTGCTGCACTCATGCAGCCCCAGACCATGTCATTCCCACCACCATGCTTGACTGTAGGCATGACACACTTATCTTTGTACTCCTCACCTGATTGCCGCCACACATGCTTTAGACCATCTGAACCAAACAATTAATCTTGGTCTCATCAGACCATAGGGCATGGTTCCAGTAATCCATGTCCTTTGTTGACATGTCTTCAGCAAACTGTTTGTGGGCTTTCTTGTGTACAGACTTCAGAAGAGGCTTCCTTCTGGGGTGACAGCCATGCAGACCAATTTGATGTAGTGTGCGGCGTATGGTCTGAGCACTGACAGGCTGGCCACCCACCTCTTCAATCTTTGCAGCAATGCTGACAGCACTCCTGCGCCTATCTTTCACAGACAGCATTTGGATGTGACGCATGCACTCAGCTTCTTTGGACAACCAACGTGAGGTCTGTTCTGAGTGGACCCTGGTCTTTTAAAACGCTGGATGATCTTGGCCACTGTGCTGCAGCTCAGTTTGAGAGCGTTGGCCATCTTCATGTAGCGCAACAATTCGTCTTTTAAGATCCTCAGAGACTTCTTTGCCATGAGGTGCCATGTTGGAACTTTCAGTGACCAGTGTGAGAGAGTGAGAGCGCTGTACTTCAAAATTGAAAACACCTGCTCCCTATGCAGACCTGAGACCTAGTAACACTAACGACTCATGACATTTTGGAGGGAAAATGACAAGCAGTGCTCAGTTTGGACATTTAGGGGTGTAGTCTCTTAGGGGTGTACTCACTTTTGTTGCCGGTGGTTTAGACATTAATGGATGTATACTGAGTTATTTTGTGTTAAGAATAAATTTACACTGTTATATAAGCTGCACACAAACTACTTTTCATTGTGTCAAAGTGTCATTTTGTCAGTGTTGTCCCATGAAAAATATACTTAAATATCTGCAGAAATGTCAGGGGTGTACTCACTTTTGTGATACACTGTATTTAACCATAGTGGGGTTGTAACCTTGGGGTGGTCCTGACAGTCCTGAGAGTCCTTGACCCACCCTGTCAATACAAGAGGATCACAGGAGCCACGGTCTGACACATTAATGAGTTGTTGCCCCACCCTGCTAACATGTGAGTTGTTAGAGTCACATGGGTCGAGGTGTGAATGGGGGTTAAACCTCCTGGGAAGGGATCTCCAGACTTCTTTGTCGTAAACCACTTACAATTTGCGTTCTCTGTCCAAAATATGAACATTAGTATATTCAAAAGAGTGTCCCATGTCCACTCTTGTGACACTCCTTTGAGGATACTAATGTTCATATTTTGGAAGAACAAGACAAATGATTTGAAAGAGGTGTGAAAAAGGCAATTTATGTCTTTATTTATGTCCAATTAGAACAACAATCATTCAATAGAGAAGGTGGTTTATGACACCAGCTATAAGCCACCTACAAAGCAGTCTTGAGATCCTTTCCCAGTAGGTTTAACCCCCATTCACACCTCGACCCATGTGACTCTAACAACTCACATGATAGCAGGGTTGGGCAACGACTCACTAATTTATAACTGAAGAAGCCTTTAGGATGAGAGGTGGAATGTCTTCAAGAACCAAGAACCAAGTCCAGTTGCCTTCAACTCAACACTCAGTCTATTTGCTTTTGTTTTACATAAATGTAATAAACAGCATATTTTATGTATTATTTATCCAGCTTTTTGTATAAAACAAATAACACTGAGCAGCAGGGGTTTACCTGTGTTTAGAATACTGACCTATTACAGGGAGAACACTACAAAAGGTTCATTCATTGCAAAAGGTGTCATTTTTTAAAATCTTTTTAAAACACTTACCTAAAAATAATTAGTCAACCTCATGTGCTGTAATGGTATCTTAAAATCAAATAATGGAAACACCACATTTCTTTACTTTATATTGTATATTACATTTTCATGTTATTTCAATGTTTGAATCTTACATAACGTCTTTACCCACCAGAGATGTTCATTTACTTGCTTTGCTACTTCCTGTTTGATGCTGGAGAGAGCTCATCTACTGTTTATTGGAACTATTCACATCACTATTTGTGTGAGCCAAGACTTAAGACTTATGATACTATTAAACACAGCTGTTTTATCAGAATATCATGGCGACAAAGACTGACTTAAGACAGCTATCCTGACCGCCTTACACCAATCGATTCAGATGACACAAGAGTGAGGCAACTCTAGCAAGAGTCTCGTACTTTTATTTTGGCTGTGAAATCACTTGGAAGTCACGTGCTGTAAGGTCGACTTTAGTCGGTAGAGCACTGGTTCCCAATGTTGAGCCTCAATGGTTCAATTCTCGCCTCTGGTGAAGAGAGGTCTGTCAATTACAGTTGTCCAGACCTGTCATAAATGACCAGGTGTAAGCTTCTGGCACCTGAGTAAAATCTGAGGGAACATGGCACCTTTCAGAAGTATCTGTACAGTACTTTCAATACAAGTTTCTGGGGTAAGTGTGTATGCTGCTGTGTGGATTTAGCTTGTGTATCACTCAATTAGCTTGTGATATGGCCTCGTCTGCTGTCACGTCGCAGACCAGGGATGCTCCATGGTTACATATAACAAATTGTTTATGAATTAAGTGAAGGATTTCATAATACAGTTTAACACAGAGTGCACTCGTTCAGCAACAGAAAATGGACGTCCAGAAAATAAAATGATTCTATCATCACCTGTACTGAAAATAAAAGCTTTAGTATTAATTAAATGAATGTGACACCATATTTTGGTTTGCTCTCTCATATATGAACTAAATGTATTACCATTAAAATTAGAAAAGCATTCAATCAATAGTATTGTCCATTACTAATAATGTCTACTTTTGTTTAGTCAAGTTTAGAAGCCATCTGTTCAGAATAGTGTCGGATATAGATCACATTAACAAAATGTTAATTAAAAAATACAGCCTTATGGAAAGGAAAGAATTATCTTTTTCTGACTATCCATCTATTTCTCTATGCACTTGGAAATGAACATAATTTAACCCAATCAACTGAGACTGAACATTCTAGATGATATGTAGAGCAAGATTCCTGATTCCAGATGGTTGTTTCACTGACAAATTAAATACTAATTGCTGTAAAGAGTTTTAATTGCAAATTTCAAAAAAGCCATTGGCGGTCTTTGTAATTTGTGTTACTTCAGTTTAACTGCTACATTTGATTACAACTAACTAATGAGAGAAATGAAGGAACAATCCCAAAACTAAAACTTCTCCACTTACCAAGTACCACTGCTGGGGGAACTTTGGATCTGTGGGCTCACTGTAAATATCTCTCTTCCTCCTCTGCTTCGCAACCTGCTGTTCTGCCCAGACGACCTTAAAAGAGATCAAAGGGGCGCACACACACACACACACACACACACACACACACACACACACATTTTGCACACTGTACACCTGCAGTGCATTGAGCTTAACACATGCCTCTAGCTCTATATCTCAGGCATGTAATTCCCTCCTGAACACTACATCAAAATCTTTCTGCAGTAGAGGTCAAACTCTTATGACATACTTGATTTAATCTGCAGGTTTCCTTGTGTGTGTAAGTGTGTGAGGCTATGATTAGTATGACCAAGTCATCAGCACACTCCTGCTCTGGGAACCTTCCACTAAGCCAGAGCTATATAGGCAACAAAGACACCATTAGTATTGGCCAGAAGTTTTAAAGCAGCATGAGGGATCATTTAACATACAAAACATTCTCCATTTTTTAAAGCTCTTTAATTTCATATTCAGTCCTCAGATACAATTCTCTTACTCTCATTTGGTTGCCTTTCTTGCTGCTCTTTATCTACTCCTTATATTGAATTTTCATAGGTCTTGTAAGGTCTTTGGCTCTATTCCAAGTTCCACTCTCTCTCATCTTCCCAACTCTTTTAGCAGGTTTTCCTGTCTGAAGTTATCTCCAAACAATTCATTTCTACGCACTCTGCCTTGAACGGAGGTGTCCTTTCCAGAAACAGAGCTTGAAAATCCAAAAATCAATTAATTGAGTTAGTCAAATCCGGCAGCAGCAGATTCAGTCCCAAAAACACAAATGATAATTAGCACAATTCTGGATAGTACCAGGAATAGAGCAAATCACATACAGCACCTTTTAGTGCAGTAAAGCAATATGTTTACATGCATTCTGATAAAGACTGCTGACACAACACACATACTGTATACTCACTAATTCTTGGCAAAACATATGGAATTATCACATTTAAATAAACAAATCACAGATATGACACCAAAACTATTTTTGTTTAATAGCTGAGCATTCTGGGTTTCTTATGCATACTTTTAACGACTTAAATTATTGTTATTCTTGGCATATTTTTCCAGATCAAGTTGAGGGAAAAAAATGATGAAATCACTTTGTAATTTGCAAATTAAAAAAATATTGGCCCAAGTCTAAAAGTACAAATCAATCTCACTTAAAAAGTGGTGTTGATAGATTTTAAGCTTTTGGACTTAAAATCTTAAAGACAGTTTTCAATTGAAACAACGGAAATGATTGAATGGAAATCCAGAGTGTGGCAAAATATGTTGGTTGTTCCCAGTCATAAGTGTCTAAAATTTAGTGCAAGTATACAAATTATGGGAAGGTTACAATAGAAAAACATATGGGCAGACCAAGTAAGACTTGAACGTGTCAGACTGGCTAAATGAAATCGGATTTGCACAGAGAAAAGCCAAACAAACTAGCACAAACAGCTAAACAGAACAAAACAAGTTGGGATAAAGAAAAGTAATTCTGAAGTGTGGATGACTGGATAAAAGTCAAATAAACCAAGGAATCACAAATCTGCACTGGCCAAGGAGATGAAGTTGGAACTTTTCTCTGGGGCTTTTCTAATGAAAAATATAAAAATGGCTGCCTGAAGAAAACTTCCACTTCGATACCTCCACTCATTTATGATATGGGCTTGCATGTCAGGTAAAGGACCAGGGGAGATGGAAATCATTACTTTGACAGTCAATGAACAAATGTACTTTGAAATGAGGAACACTTTTCTCAGATAATAGAACATAAGTTTGGTGACAATGAAGCCATTTTACGATAATGTATCTTGCAGCAGAACAAAGTGTAAAAGCTTTTCTTTGGGAAAAGCATATCAATTCAACAATGTGGTCAGGAAACAGTCTAGATCTCAATCAATTTATAGTGGAAACTTTCAAAATTGGCCCGTGACAAGGCTCCATGATACAATGCTGACCTGTCCACCTTTACTCGAGAAACATGAAACCAGCTAGCTGTAGAACACTGTTTTTCATAACTGAAGTCCACACCTCAAAGAAATAACTCAAATTTATGAACGCCAACAAGGTCATTGGTTTGAACCCCAATGTTTTAATGCAATTTCTATAAAAAACTTTGTATTTATCATTATCAACATGTTTCCAACCCTTGCAACCCAAGTCCAATCGGGTTCTTGTCAAAGTGCCGCTTTCTGGCTGGATAATATATGCACAGTTTACTAGTTAGTTTATATGCACAGGCTTCCCACGGCACTGCAACATGGCCCTCTGCCAGCCCTGCGATGCTTACGTATACGCCTTGTGTTTTCTGGGCATAGGTGATGCAAGCACATTTTTTTATGGTGATTAAGACTACAACCAGTGCTTTTGTGCCTTAAATCTGAACTTACAAATCCTTCTTTTTGGAAAGGAGCCCAGAAGAGAAGACTGGAGAGAGACCAATGTTTTCATAATTACACATGCTTTAGATGGATAATTGCATGGTCTCTAATGTTGACTCAGAGGTAGTAATTTAATAGTCAGTGGAGGCAGCTCACCAACTACCACTATGTAAATGGCAGTGTACATTAAGCTGGCAGTGTCTTTATCTAAAAAGAGGAGATAATTTGAGGATATTGGGCAGTTATTGTGAAAATGCATGTAAATAAAGTAAACAGTGTGTAATGAAGTAAATAAGCTCTGAGAATGCACAACCTTAATTTGCCCTGAGATACGACTGACAGTCATTTAAATATATTAATATTTATTTTGTATTTACAGTTCATATTCGTTTGCATATTCATATTTATAATGGCTGCTTGTCAAGAAGCAAAAGACGGTTCGAGCAAGAAATCAACTTCTATGGTGGTCTGGAGGGCAAAAAATATATTAGGACAGCATGGGAAGAAAAGGCAAAAGCAAATGAGCCAAAATGTTACAGTGGAGTGCAGTGTTTTCCTTTTTCTCACATTATAGCACTCCTTCTCGTGTGTTATTGCTTAAATATGAAAAATTCTAAATGATTCACAAAGTTCTAAGCAAAACTGTAAATTGGATATTAATTTCAAACATTCTGCAAACTCATATTTTAGCCACACTTTGCACTGCACCATCTCACATATGAACACACAGCTCTGTGTCCGTGCACGTGTCACACACCGACAATTGCACAATCAAGCACTGCATTTCAATGCTTATGCCTAAACACACAAATGGACAGAAGTACTATACACCAATACCTATATACACGAACATGCGCACACACCCATGTGCTCTCATCCATCCCCCTTAAACTGCATCTCTACAACAGCGCCGTTCTCATTTCAGCTTCAGTGATTTCTTATCCTGTGTGTGTGTGTGTGTATACCTGTGATTCAGTGAGCAAACGAGTGTGAACTTCACGATGACTGGACATAGATCTCTTCACAACACCTCTGTGCTGAAAGTGATAATAGTCTCCAAACACCTGCAATCACAAACACGAGGTTAAATTTAGGGGTGGGAAATATGATGATTTCGAATGCAAACAATTAAAATCGCACCACAAACTACCTTAACAGGACTGTGGTAGCCTAGCAGGTAAGGTGCTGGACTATGGACCAGAAGGTCCAGGGTTCAAATCCCACCTCTGCCAAGCTGCCACTGTTGGGTCCTTGAGCAAGACCCTTAACCCACAATTGCTTGGATTGTAAGACTGTATCAATTGTAAGTCGCTCTGGATAAGGGTGTCTGCTAAATGCTGTAAATGTAAATGTAACAGATATTGTGAGAACTGTCATACTAAACACATTTCATTACTGATACGGCAGCAAAATGTGTCCCAAGCTATTCCATTTGAGAGTCCAACTTGTGTCTCTCACAGACAGGTGATCAACCACTAATACAGATATAGCACAAACATATTCTTTCCCCCATTTTATTCAGAATTGTCATATCTGTTGGAAATCTGTTCAACCATCTTTAAATTTAGTACCCCAAAGTGTATGCTGAAAGCCAGATAGTGCGAGGACCTCATGTGTGATCGACAGACAGAAACTGCACTGAATTAAACAATAACAAAGACTTTTGAAAGATCACTAATCAACATTTTACCTGACCAATGATATGAAGTGTCGAAATAGTCAAAAATGAGGATTATAAATGACTGCTATAAATAGTATATCCCCACTACTCCTTACTAAGTTACAAATATGTTTGTAACAATGCAACTTCGCAACGTCCACAAAGTGCAGAGAGATACCTGAATCTAAAATTAACAATACCCCGAATTCGGTGACTTTTAGAGATTCATGATCAAGCTGAAACTAAATTTGAATGTATTATATTATCACATTATTTGTGGACAAATTTAGAATATGGTGGGGATATTTACATTTTGCATTTATAATACAATGCTTTTTTATAAGTAGATAAATTGGTTTAGCAGCTGTGCTCGGTTTACAAATTAGTCTTAAACTAACATGCACAAAAATAGTAACAAATATTGTGGATCATAGTTGGTGGCTGTACATATGCTTACAAGTGATCACTTATTTTTACTGGCCAGCCATGGCAGCACACTTCCTATATAACTCCAGTAAGCTGCAGTTAGTTGTGTTGCCTGATACAAGCCATTTTACATTACAACACATCTTGTTATTTCATCTTTGTAAATTGCAAGTATTGTAAATAAACTGTAAGAGTTACTGAAGCAGATATATTAAGATGCATTTAAAGCTGTTTGTCCATTGATCTTTCAATCTGTCTTTTTAATATACACAATGTGTCTGGGGTTTCAAAATTTATTTTGCATGCACTCTGTGCTGTTCATCAGAAGGAGTTAAAAGTTTAATGAATGAACGGCATGATATTGCAGTGAGACATTTGATCATGTGATTCACTAAAAAATTGAATATCACCAAGCTTAATAATGAATAATACATCTTAGTTTCTACACTCATTTTATCAGTTCCACTTACCATATAGAAGCACTTTGTAGTTCTACAATTACAGACTGTAGTCCATCGGTTTGTCTACTTTGCCTGGCCCCTTTATTCTTTTCTCTAATGGTCAGTCCCACCACAGGACCAACACAGATCAGGTACTATTTGGGTGGTGGAGCATTCTCAGCACTGCTGTGACACTGATGTGGTAATGTGTTAGACACAGGAGTCCTGCTGAAGTTTTTAAAAACCTGGACTGAAAATAGTACACAACCCATACAGTGGTTCTTGAAAGTTTGTGAACCCTTTAGAATTGTCTATATTTCTAAAAAATAGCATAAATATGAGGTAAAACATCATCAGATTTTCACACAAGTCATATTTTCACACATTTATTTATTGAGAAAATGATCCAATAGTAAATATTAGTGAGTGGCAAAAGTAACTAATATGTAATATTAGATCATTTTCCTCAATAAATAAATGACCAAGTATAATATTTTTGTCTCATTTGTTTAACTGGGTTCTCTTTATCTACTTTTAGGTTAAATCTGATGAGGTTTCCGTCATATTTATGCAGAAATATAGAAAACTCTAAAGGGTTCACAAACTTTCAAGCATCATTGTATATGTCCAGCATCCTGTAGGCAGCATCATGTCAGCACTGTCCAACCGTCTGAGCTACTGTCTCTGTGTACCTAATAAAGTGACTGGTGAGTGAAAACACTTTGGTAAACATTTCAATGGCAAATTTGAATGAAACTGCATGGGAAGCAAGGCTTAGTTTTAAAGCAATCATCTGTTGTGGATAGTGTTCCACGGTATAGTGATACTAGAAAAGTATTGCGATACCTTGCCATTAAAAACTGTAGGATACCTAAATTTATTCGTACTGGTACTTTACAAAATACTGTTTTCAAATCAAAGCTTTATTTCTGTAATTGTGTCAATGTGCCACAGGGGGCAGTATGTGCACACAGTGCTCTGCTTCCTCTCCCTGCAGGTAAACACAGTAAATCAGAAGAGAGCAGTGTTAATGGCTGCTAATACCAGTGATTTTGCAGACCATCCATGGCTTGTAGAGAAAGTACATGCAATAAGTGAAATGTGAAATTATTTTAAGCCCATGGACACGAAAAAACAGTCTGCAAAATGCGTTTTAAACCTACAAAGACCAAGGAAGACAACACGTCCAGATTACTGTACTAAGAGCTCACAGAGCGGCTAGTTAGAGAATATGATAGATAACATGTCCTCAAATATAAATCTGAATGAGATCCATTATGTCAGAAGCCATCCTTTCAACCATCTGGCTTTGACAAAGAAGTTAAGGGCAATAATAACTGTTTAACTGGCTTTACATTTTCAATTATCTTACCAATGTGAAAAACTTTTCTATATACAGTATGTTCACACTGGTAATGTTAAGTTTACCATATCTTCCAAACTGCTAAAAATCAGGCATTCACAATCACAAGTAGATCATCATACCAATTATAAATATGGTCAGTTCATATGTATTCAACTCAGGTGACTCAGCAGTACTAGTAAGGTTAATATGCCATAACATTTTGTGTCAATAATGATTTCTCTTACTAGAAAATGTACTGAGTACAAACTTAACCAGTGAGATTTGGCTGCAAATGCAAAGTTAACTAACCTGTCAAAGAAATCCCATAAACTCAAGATACAGGGGATGTCAGATTACTGCTCACTGTATAAAAGCCTTAATAACAATGTGACCTTTGTAATCAAATTCTTTTCAGTAATCAAATTATTAATGGTATAAATTACATATTCATTGTCAACATTTCTTTCCTTTTTTATTGTTAAAAAACAAAAAAACAAAACAAAACAAAGAATATGAAGTTTCATGTTCTATCACCTATTATTCCATTACTTTTCCTGATGTTTTAAGGTTTTTGCAGTGGTATGGTTTCAGTACCGGTATTGAGATACTTTAGGCAGGTATCGTATCAAAGTAATAATTCTGGCATCGTGACAACACTAGTTGTGGATCAAGATTCTATGATATAATATTTCTGCCAGATCGCTCACCCATAATTACATGGAATAAGAGGCTCAGGGCTAGATGCAGATGTGAGTGCATGTTTAAAAATTTCACTGTGACTTTTAAAAAGTGACTTTTAATTCCTGTGCAACTAGCAAAGCACAAGTGGTAGAGTGCAATTAGTAGGTGGTACTTGGTACAGTTTGTGGAATTGGCTACAGCCTTAGTGAACAGGAGGTCAGTTTCGGCAGTTGATGTTTTTAGAGCCCAGTGTTTTTCCTGGGAGAGAGTAAAATTGTAAAATACACCAAAGGGAGAAATACAGTCATTAACACCTGTGCTCAGCAGCAAGGCTTTCCCTTTCAGACCCTCAAACTAATACACATAATACAAAATCGCAGATTGTCTTAATGCCTTTATATATCTGCAAATGCAAAAGCAAGCAAAAAAGCAAGCACACACACACACACACACGCACAGTGTGTAGCAGATATATTGTAAGAATGGAAATGAGAAGCATCTGCCTTGTGGAGTGAGGGACGTGGACACACACACAAATACAGACACTGACAGAATCACTGTGAGTTACAAAGCACATGCTTTGCTATTGGTGCGTTTAAAATAACACATCTAATTATTTTAACACTCACTGCATACAGTGACACTTTACACATCTGCCCCTGGCAAACACACACAGACTCAATAACACATACTTGACACCTTCAGTGCGTATGCGCAAGTGTAAGGGAGTGCATTTTTAGGCAGCAAGTCTCAGAAACAGATGATTAAATTCAAACTTCTAATTTACTTTTGCTGCACCTCACCTTCACTCAACCCCTCAGGCTGCATTGAGAACACACTAATTCTGACACACAGGTTAGAGGAAGATGGATGTGTTTCTGTGTATGCAGGTCTCTAACTGCTTACACAGCATGACAGGGGGGTTGTATTGTTAGAGCAGAGCTGACTTTGTTCTGGTTGTGGCAAAATAGCTATGTTGCATTACAAACACCACGTACTTATATTAGATCACAAACCAAGATTTAAAACGCTAAACATAAATATGTGAAGAAAGCAGAAATGTTATTGTTTATGCTGATACAGAGGGCATCAAAGGGCGGCACAATAATGGTTATTTATAACAATTATTCAGACAATTTAAAATGAAATTTGGTATCTTGTACTCACCATGGTGCTTGAAAGTTTGTGAACCCTTTAGAATTTTCTTTATTTCTGAATAAATATGACCTAAAACATCATCAGATTTTAGTCCTCTGGGATGAGTTTCCTCACATTAACTGCTCACTTCAGGTCCATCTACAACATTTCTATAAGATTAAGGTCAGGACTTTGACTTGGCCTTTCCAATACATTAACTTTATTCTTCTTTAACCATTCTTTGGTAGAACGACTTGTGTGCTTAGGGTCGTTGTCTTGCTGCATGACCCACCTTCTCTTGAGATTCAGTTCATGGACAGATGTCCTGACATTTTCCTTTAGAAATCTCTGATATAATTCAGAATTCATTGTTCCACCATTGATGGCAAACCATCCTTGCCCAGATGCAGCAAAACAGGCACAAACCACGATACTACCACCACCATGTTTCACAGATGGGATAAGGTTCTTATGCTGGAATGCAGTGTTTTCCTTTCTCCAAACATAACGCATTTCTTTTAAACCAAAAAGTTCTATTTTGGTCTCATCCGTCCATAAAACATTCTTCTAATAGCCTTCTGGCTTGTCCACGTGATCTTTAGCAAACTGCAGATGAGCAGCAATGTTCTTTTTGGAAAGCAGAAGCTTTCTCCTTGCAACCCTGCCATGCACACCATTGTTGTTCAGTGTTCTTCTGATGGTGGACTCATGAACATTAACATTAGCCAATGTAAGAGAGGCCTTCAGTTGCTTAGAAGTTACCCTGGGGTCCCTTGTGACCTCGCCGACTATTACACGCCTTGCTCTTTGAGTGATCTTTGTTGGTCGACCACTCCTGGGGAGGGTAACAATGGTCTTGAATTTCCTCCATCTGTACACAATCTGTCTGACTGTTGATTGGTGGAGTCCAAACTCTTTAGAGATGGTTTTGTAACCTTTTACAGCCTGATGAACTTCAACAACTCTTTTTTTGAGGTCCTCAGAAATCTCCTTTGTTTGTGCCATGATACACTTCCACAAATGTGTTGTGAACAGCAGACATTGAGAGATGCCTGTTGTTTAAATAATTGATGGAAAACGCCTGACTCTAATTTCACCTTCAAATTAGCTGCTAATCCTAGAGGTTTGCATACTTTTGCCACTCAGTAATATGTAATATTGGATAATTTTCCTCAATAAATAAATGACCAAGTATAATATTTTTGTCTCATTTGTTTAACTGGGTTCTCTTTATCTACTTTTAGGACATCTGAAAATCTTTGTGAAAAAAGTTTGTGAAAATCTGATGATGTTTTAGCTCATATTTATGCAGAAATACAGAAAATTCTAAAGGGTTCACAAACTTTCAAGCACCACTGTATATTTTAAATATACAGAAAAACATACTTTTCTGTCACTGTCAATAGATAATTAGAATGAGTATGCAACAAAGTGAGGCTGTGATTTTCTACACTAGGGTAAACGAATTATTTATCTAATTCACTAACTTTCAAAAGCAATCATACCAAAATGTCAACAGAATTAAATTATTTAAGAGAGATTTGAGAGAAGTGTGCAGCATAGTTAAGAAAGCATCAGGTTTTTGCCGTTTGACCAGCTTGCAATCACTATGGGAACAATTAATTTAAAATTTCATTAAGAAAGTGTGTAGTCAGCTTAAAAGGCCACAGTTTGAAGCCTACAGAAGACAGATGATGCAATGACCCAAAACACACAAGCAAACCAAAAGCAAACAGGTGGGAAAGTAAAACATCTGTGTTTTTAAATTGCCGTGTAATGAGTTTACACCTTAACCCATTCAAAGTTTGTGGCATGACTGAATAAAGGTAATCGATGACTTAAAAACTCCTCCTCAGGCTTGTGAGCAGCTACAGAAATTATTCGGCAGTACTTGTCAGGTACAGAATTTGTTCTAGAATGTTTGAAACTTCTCCACGATGACAGACAGTGCAAATACTGACAATTACTGACACTGCGTGTACTAGACGCAGTGGGTACACAAGCAGGACACTATATAATACAGAGTATACATAACTAACTACAGGGACATACAAGGCACAGGATCAGAACGACAATAACAAAAATGGCAAACATTTCAAATTCAATTTCAGTTTTCTTAAATTATGTGCAATGTAGTTGTAAACACTTAATAGGAAGTGCAAAAAGCAATAACTGTCCAGAAACTGTAATTAAGAAACATCATCAGTATTACCAATCAGCTGTAACATTAAAACCACTTACAGGTGATGTGAACAACACTGACAGTATGCTCCTAGTAATGTTTGGCATAGAAACCCTGGGTCCTGGTATTCATGTGGAAGTGACCTCTTTCAGCAGGATAATGCACCCAGCCACACTACAGAAACTGTTCAGGAATGATTGCGGGAACAAAAACAGTTCAACTGTTGGCGTCCAATTTCCCCAGATCTAAATCCAGCATCTGTGGGATGTGCTGGACAAATAAGATGATTTTGCAACTTACAGCTCTTAGAGGATCTGCTGTTAATGTCTTGGTGCCACAGGACACCTTCAGATGTCTTTTGGAGTCCATGCCCCAATGACCCATAACCTCAGCGACATGAAGAAAACATTATACAGGTGGTATTAATGACATTGATAATCGGTGTAGTTTACAATCCCAATTTGTAGAAAAATTGTGTTATACCAGTTTAGGGATTTCATCAGGAACTGTCCATAATATTATTAAAAGATTTTGAACAACTGAAGAAACCTCTGTGCATAAAGGGCAAGGATGAAAAAACCAATACTGAATGTGTTTAACCTTTGATTCCCCAGAGGCCACTGTGTTAAAATCCAACAAGCCTATATTAAAGACCACATGAACTCCATAATACTTGAGTAAACCATTACCAGTGAACAGTTTGTCTTGGTATGTAAATTTATATGTAAATTTAAACTCTACTATGCAAAGCATAAGCCATATCAGAAACAACAGTGGCTCAAGCACTAATGAGGAGGACAGACACAATGTGTGTAGCTAGAAATTGTTTTTCTAAACAATGAACAGGACTGTTCTAATTGTCTGTCATTATATGGGAGTGCCTTATTTACTTGGCATGAGTAAAAAAAAACCTGTGATGGTGCCATTAATGTGAAAGGATACTTCAGCATTTTCAAAGAAAGCATGCTGCACCTAGGGGTGCTCGCCTATTTCAGCAAAATAACACCAAGTCACAGTCTGCATGTGTTAAAACAGCATGGCTTTGTAGTCAGGGAATGTGCGTCTGGTATATTATGAAGAATATTTATGTTAATGAGAATTCTGACAGCCCAGCATCTTATGTCTTATATCACACAAGGAGGAGAGAAAAATACACTTTTAAAACACCAACAGTTAGTGTGCTCGGTTTCTAAATAAAGACAGAATGTTGTTAAAAGGAACAGTAAGAGGTGATGTAAATGACCCTCTCTCATTTTTTTTTAAACCTGTTGCAGATTTCAAATTCAAAATTAAAGAATATTTGCTAACATCAGTGAAAACCTTTAAATACATATTAGTTGTACTGTTGTCAATTAAATACAGGCGAAAGAAAATGTACAAATAATTGTTTTCTCTTGTATCCATTTTACACACTGTCCCAGCTGTTTTGGAATTGGGTTGTATATAAGATGCTTTCTTATTGTAATGGAGCGATTCTAGTTTAAAATAGAATGGCACTTGGAAAGAAACTGTTTAGGTGTTAGTTCATTTTTGTTTTGAGAGCCTTGAAGTGTTTTCCAGAGGGGAGCTTGTACAGTATATATTGCCCATGGTGAGACCGATCTGCAGCAATCTTGGTAGTCTGATTCATTGCTCCTGACTGGTGCAACTCCCCTAGTGATGGCAGGTTGAAACCACTCTCAGCACATTTGATCATTCATTGCAACTGTATTTTTTATTGCATTGTGGCAGAGCTGAATCAAATAAGAAGGACCTAATGACACTTTCAGTGAGAGCTATAGAGATGTAAAATACCGTTTTTTGCAAGGACACGTTCTCGAGTCTTCGCATGAAGAACGTGCATTTCTGAGCCTTCTTTGTTATGGAGGTTTCATTTTCATCTCAGAAGAGATACATTGAAGAGATGAAAATGACACTGAGAATAAATTTAAAGGATTTTCATGGTGTTTACAGTATTAAAGGGTACATCTGTAGTGGGGTGTTACCAGAAGGCTATAATCATTTCCATAGTTTTAGTTGTATTCCAAGTTGTTTGTGTCCCACCATGATGTAAGATGGGCTTCCTGTTTTGCTGGTGCTTTGTTAACCCAAAGAAAGCTGCTATACCAGACATCATTCCTAAAGAAGACATCAGTGTCCTGCCACAATGAATACCATACTTTCACACTCACACCCACTGTCACGAGACACATCAAGACCCTGCTAGCTCCCTCAGTGGAGCTTCTGCAGTTTATATACCAACCCAACCTCTCTACAGATGAAGATATAGCTACCACCCTAAACCTGGTTCTCACCCATCTGGATAAAAAGCATATGCACATTTGAATGCTGTTCATAGACTCCATTTAAGAATTCAACACCATCATATCTCAGCACCTGATTGGAAAGATGAGCCGGTTGGGTCTGAACACCTCTTTCTGGATCCTGGACTTGGACTGGGAGACAATCCATCCAGATCGGCACATCTCCAGCACCACCACACTGAAGACTGGCCTATGAGCTGAGTTCATTACTGATCACGACTGTGCAGCAATGCACCGCTTGAATCACTTCATTAAGTTCGCCAATGACATGGCCGTGGTGGGTTTCATCATCAAGAACAACAAGTCAGCATACAGAGAGGACGTGCATTGGCTAATGGACTGTTATAGAGTCAAAAATCTGTCTCTGAATGTTGACAAAACTAAAGAGATATTTTTTGATTCCAGAAGAACACAGAGTGTCTGCTAAACATCGACGGCTCTACTGTGCACACTGTCATCATCACCAAATTCCTTGGAGTTCACCTAGCGGAGAACCTTACCTGGTCCCTCTACACCAGCACCATAACCAAGAACCCAGCAGAGTCTCTACTTTCTGAAAGGCGAGAAAACATCTCCTACCTCCCATCCTCACCACTTTCTACAGAGGGGCTATCGAGAGTATCCTGAGCAGCTGCAGCACTACCAGGTTTTGAAATTGCATTGTCTCAGATCGCAAGACACTGCAGAAGACAGTGAGGACAGCTGAGAGTGTCATCTGCATCTCTCTTCCCTCCACAATGTCAAAAATGTCAGATATTTTTCCATATGTATTATATACATGGTACACGTACACGTACACACACACACACACACACACACACACACACACACACAGACACAGGCACAGACACACCAACGGTACATTTTTTATGAAAAGCCGTTTTCCTTGTGGGATGAGCAAGATGTCCCTAAAAACACAAATGTCAGATCTTTCTATCGTTGTATCGGTATTGTTTTATTATTTTATTATTAGGATCCCCATTAACTGCTATCTCAATAGTCACTATTCTTCTTGGGGCCATAGTATACAAGTCAAGTACAGTGGTGTTTGAAAGTTTGTGAATCCTTCAGAATTTTCTATAATTCTGCATAAATATGCCCTAAAACATTATCAGATTTTCACACAAGTCCTAAAAGTAGATAAAGAGAAACAAATGACACAAAATTGTATACTTGGTCATTTATTTACTGAGGAAAATGATCCAATATTACATATTAATGAGTTGCAAAAGTATGCGAACCTTTTCTTTCAGTATCTGGTGTGACAATAACTGCTACTAAACGTTTCCTGTAACTGTTGATCAGTCCTGCACACCGGCTTGGAGGAATTTTAGCACATTCCTCCGTACAGAACAGCTTCAGCTCTGGGATGTTGGTGGGTTTCCTCACATTAACTGCTCGCTTCAGGTCCTTCCACAACATTTCCATTTGATTAAGGTCAGGACTTTGACTTGGCCATTCCAAAACATTACCTTTATTCTTCTTTAACCATTCTTTGGTAGAACGACTTTGTGTGCAGCTTAGGGTCATTGTCTTGCTGCATGATCCAATATTACATATTAGTGAGTTGCAGTATGTGAACCTGTAAGTTGTACGTATGTGAACCTTTGCTTTCAGTATCTGGTGTGACCCCCCCGGTGCAGCAATAACTGCAACTAAATGTTTCCTTTAGAATTCTCTGATATAATTCAGAATTCATTATTCCATCAATGATGGCAAGCCGTCCTGGCCCAGATGCAGCAAAACAGGCCCAAACCATGATACTACCACCACCATGTTTCACAGATGGGATAAGGTTCTTATGCTGGAATGCAGTGTTTTCCTTTCTCCAAACATAACGCTTTTCCCTTTAAAACAACAAAATCTATTTGGTCTCATCCGTCCACCAAAACATTCCTTCCATAGCCTTTGGCTTGTCCACGTGATCTTTAGAAAAACTGCAGACGAAGCAGCAATGTTTCTTTTTGGGAGCAAAAGCTTTCTCCTTGAAAAACCCTGCCATTTGCACACCATGTTATTCAGTGTTTCTTCTGATGGTGGACTCATGAACATTAACATTAGCCAAATGTGAGAGAGGCCTTCAGTTTGCTTAGAAGTTACCCTGGGGTCCCTTGTGACCTCACCAACTATCACACGCTTTGCTCTTGGAGTGATCTTTGTTGGTCGACCACTCCTGGGGAGGGTAACAATGGTCTTGAATTTCCTCCATTTGTACACAATCTGTCTGAATGTGGATTGATGGAGTCCAAACTCTTTAGAGATGGTTTTGTAACCTTTTCCAGCCTGATGAGCATCAACAACTCTTATACTGAGGTCCTCAGAAATCTCCTTTGTTTGTGCCATGATACACTTCCACAAACATGTGTTGTGAAGAGCAGACTTAGATAGATCCCTCTTCTTTAAATAAAACAGGGTGCCCACTCACACCTGATTGTCATCCCATTGACTGAAAACAGCTGACTCTAATTTCAAATGAACTGCTAATCCTAGAGGTTCACATACTTTTGCCACTCACTAATATGTAATATTGGATCATTTTCCTCAAAAAATAAATGACCAAGTAAGTATGTTTTTGTCTCATTTGTTTAACTGGGTTGTCTTTATCTACTTTTAGGACTTGTGTGAAAATCTGATGATGTTTTAGGATATTTATGCAGAAATATAGAAAATTCTAAATGGTATACTAATACTAATGCCTGTCACTAGATAATCTGCTGTCGATTCTGACACCTAACAATTTTACTTCTTGAACTTGGTAAATTTTCTCTGTCTGCATTTAATGATAACTTTGGTTATCAGTGATGATTTAGACCTGATTATAATTTACTTTTTATGAGCTTACTTTTTGTTTTTTGTATATTTAATATGACTTGATTGCCTTCTATCCAGTTTATCACTGTCTTTAATTATTCATTCAATACGTTGAATGTTCCTGTCCAGTCTTAGCTAACGCATACAGAGCAGTGTCATCAGCATACATCTGCAGCCTAGCTTTATTCAGCATTAAAGGCAAATTGCTTATATATATTGAAAATAATAATGGGCCAAAACAACTTCCTTGTGGGACTCCAAGTTTTACCTTTTTACTCTCTGGTGTACAGAACCCTTTCATTTCTATCCAAGAGATAACTTTGAAACCATGCAATATCTGTTGATTCTAGCCCATAACAGACTAGCTTCTTTAATAATAGATCATGGTTCAGCACATCAAAAGCTGCACCAAAGTCTAACTGCACTGCTCTAACTATCTTTTTCCTTCTAGTTCTTTTAACCAATCATCATTCATTTGTATCAATGCCATATATGTTGAGTGACCTTTTCTATAAGCATGCTAAAAATCTGTGACTAAATTGTTTTCCAATTGGTATCATTGCAATCTAGATGTCATCACTTTCTCTAACAGTTTGCCCAAGACTGGCAATAAGCCTACACATTGACTCTGAAGTTCATAAAAGGAAGCTTTGTTGTCTTTTGGTAGTGGAATTACTTTTGTTTCCTTCTACAACCTTGGATATATAATGCATTCAGTACAATGCAAGAATTCAGACCCTTTCACATTTTTCAGATCTTGTTATGGTTTGGCCTTGTGCTAAAATAATTCAATTTCCTCCTCATCATTCTGCACTCAATACCCCATAATGACAAAGTGAAAACAGGATTTCAGAAATTTTTGCAGATTTATTGAAAAAGAAAAAGAAAAACATTGCATTGGCATAAGTATTCAGACCCTTTACTCAGCCTTAGTTGAATCACCTTTGGCAGCGCCTCCAGCGTCCAGTCTTCTTGGGTATGATGCCACAAGGCTTGTACACCTGTATTTGGGAATTCTCTGCCACTCTTCTCTCAAGCTCTATCAGGCTGGATGTGGACCGTCTGTGGACAGTCATTTTCAGGTCTCTCCAGACATGTTAAATTTGGTTCAAGTCAAGGCTCTGGCTGGGCCACTCAAGGACATTCACAGAATTGTCCTAATGGAAGGTGAACCTTTGATACAGTCTGACTTCCTGTACACTCTAGATCAGGTTTTCATTAAGAATATCTCTGCACTTTGTTATATTCAGCTTTCCCTCAACCCTGACCAGTCTTTAGATGGGCTTTTATGTGTTTTTCTACTGAGGAGAGGCTTCTGTCTGGCCACTCTGCCATGAAGCCCAAATTGGTGGAATGCTGCAGTGATGGTTAATCTTCTGGAAGTTTCTCCCATCTGCACACAGGATCTTTGGAGCTCAGCCAGACCACTGATTTCTCGGCCACCTCTCTTACCACTGCCCTTTTCCCTCGATTACTTAGTTTGGTGGAGTTAGTTAGGGAGTTAGTTGGGGCGGCACGGTGGCTCGGTGGGTAGCATCGCCGCCTCACAGCAAGAAGGTCTTGGGTTCAACCCCAGGGTGGAGCGGCCTGGCTCTTTTCTGTGTGGAGTCTGCATGTCCACCCCGTGTCTGCGTGGGTTTACGCCGGGCACTCTGGTTTCCTCCCACAGTCCAAAGACATGCAGGTTACGTTGATTGGTTACGCTAAATTGGCCTAGTTAGTGTGGTCTCTGGCGACAGACGGAGCGGAGTATTCTCAGTCGCATCGAGTGGTAGTGGGCGAACCCCGCATTCGGCGGGACAGGCGCCAGGAAAGAAGACGAAGAGTTAGGGAGTTAGTTAGGAAGTCACGTCAAATTTATTTATATAGCACTTTTTACAACAATTGTCTTTATTAATTATGGAAGCCACTGTGTTCTTGGGAATTTTTCAGTGCAGCAGAAATTTTATAGCCTTCTCCAGATCTGTGCCTTCACACTGTCCTGTCTCTGATGTCTACTGACAGTTCTTTCCTCCTCATGGCTTGGTTTTTGCTCTGATACACATTGTCCTTATATAGACAAGTGTGTGTCTTTCCAATCAACTGAATTTACCGCAGATGTTCTCCAATCAATTGTCACAGCAAAGGGTCTGAATACTTATGTCCATGTAAAATTTTAGTTTTTCGTTTTTAATAAATTTTAATACATTTTGCAAAAACTTGGTAAAGACTAAATATGGTAACATTCTGTTTTCAATTTCTCATTATGGGGTGTTGAGTACAGATTGATGTGGGGAAACTTGATTTTCTATTTTAGCAACATAAAATCCAAAAAAAGTGAAAATATTTGAAGAAGTATTTGCATCTTCTAGACTTAGACTGAAAATATGGCAAACTGGTTTGGTTTGTTTTTGTATGATATAAAGCAATTTTCAACACTTTCCCTATCCAGGTTGTCGGTCCAAGATGTTTTCCCACTGTGTATAGTTCTAATCAGCTGCTCAACCTCTCCCTCAATCACATTACATTGTTTTTATTTACACAGTTTCCCTTTCACAATTAGCTCTTTAATTGTTTCCACATAATTGTTTACTGACTATATTTCTCATCTTGCTTTGAAGATGACCTATTTTCATATTGAAATAATCATTCAAATAATTTGTCAATTTTTTCTTTTCTTTTTTTAAAAGAAGGGTTACCTTTCTTGCTTACGATACAGTTCAACTATAAGATACTGTGCTTACTGTTGTCTTCTTTAAGGGTGCATGTTTCTCAAAATCTTCCCTTATGTACAGTATTATGTCCAATTTGCAATTTACTCTCCTTAAATCTAAAAATATTACTGTGTACTGGTCAATGTCACTTTTAGTTACTCTACTGTCTGCACTGCCTGTTTTGTCCTATTTTGTTCTGTCTGCACTGTGTATTCTGTACTGCAAATGTTTGAACACATGTACTGTAGATAGTATAGGTAGATAAATAGGTTGTAACAAGGCCCTTAACGTTTGTGCTGTCTACAAGCTTTAGCAGTTTGACTGATGGAGTTGCAGCCATTGGTATATAAAGAGATGAAAACAGTGGAGAGCACACAACCTTGAGGTGCTCCTATGCTGATGGACTGACAGGTTGAGAGAGAAACAAAGGTTACTGTTCCCAGTAGAAGGTGCTTCTAGTTCATAGATACAAGGGTGAACATACAGTATATTTTCTGTTCATGAGTGAAAAATAAAGACATTTATTTATGTATGTAGGTACTTAAACTTGTGTTATGAAAACATCTATTACGACGAGTCAGGTGATGGTCGGAGCACATGTGATTAGCAAAGAATGCAGAGATACAGGTGACGTCAAAGGGTTCCCAAACCTTTTTGACAACTGTATGCTCAGACTGGCCATTCAAATAAACTTTCTGGAACAAGCCACACCTGTTTGTGGTTTAATTCAGATCCTCCCCCACATTCCTGAGCAGGATAATCGGGGGTTTGTTTGTGTGTTTGTTTATTTAATATTGCACCAGCATCAACGACTGCCCACAACAGGCGCATGGTTACATCGATATAGTCAGACAGATTCACCCTGGGCCAATTTAGAGCCACCAATTAACCTAATGCAGATCTTCGGAATCTGAAGTACCCCGAGTAAACCCACAAGGTCGGACCATGCTAACCACTTGAGCTACTTTGTCGCCGTGGATAAATGGGGGTTAAACAACATTTGACAACATTTCATTTAGACCAATGTGGATATGTAAACCACTGCCTGAACACACAAATCATTTATAGTCTGTTCATTGCAGACAGACCAATATCAGATAAATCAGAAATGCTTGCTCAGCTGTGTGAATAAAGCCTGATATACCTACTAAAACTGGTACAGACCGTTGCATGAGGTATTTTAATACCCTAACCCACTATCTAAACCACTAGCCCCTTATATAACAAATGGAGATCAACTGGAGAAATCACATTCTATGCTGTATACCAGTGTAGCATAGCGAATGAAGGTGCCTTTCCAAAGAACTTTTTGCTACACTTGCCTTCTATCAGGGCGCAACCTAATCTAATTTTAGGGCGTACTCGCTCTTTGCCTGTTTGCCTTGTACCGTGCCAGAGCATGATTGTCCCCCCTTACCACTCCCCAGCTGGCCTGTGCTCAGACAGCACTTAAACATTCTGTGTATGCCTATGTGCAATCATGTCTTCTCTACCACAGACAGTACTATCGTGATGACAGCACAGTGGGCTATATGGTTGTGCTTTCTGGCTTTTGTCTGAGTCGTTTTGGGCATGCTGACACGCAGCCCTCTCATATGCCTTATAGATGTATTGATTATGCAACGCAGAGATTGTGCTGCATGTATAAAAAGATTTTTACGGAGGGAGCTGGCCTTGTGTTCTGTGCATGGTTAGTGATCAAACTACTATGCATACTGTCCTTCTGAACCAAGCCCAAGCCCACCTCTTTAAATATGCATGAGCACGGTTCAGCGTACTGCACCCGGGCATGGTACAGAGCAATCACATTATTAAAATGAACCACACTTTGGGGTCAAACATGCTTGGGTACAGTGTGCATAGCCTAGGGTCAGTACGCCCTTAGCCAGTGGTTAATTATAAGGTATAAAAGAAAATCGCAGTGAGACAGCTGAGCACATTTTTATATTTCTTTACACAAATGCACTTCCAGCAAGAAACATCTCCTAGACAGTGAGCATAGGAAGGCAACTGAAGGTGTGCATGCATGCACACACACTTGTAGGTGTAAGAAACTTGGAGGAGAGGTGATGCCCTGCACAATATGCAGACTAGTCAGAAAGTCCAATATTATGCTACAATGAAAATAGTGCTTCTGATGTCTGAATACATTCAAACTTTTCCCCAAGAGAAGGTACATTTGTATAGCATGGTTTGACTGTAATTAACTGATGTGTTGTAGCTAAATCAGAAAACTGTGCTGACCTTCAAACCTCTAGCACTGGAACTGGGCACCGCTGGTATAGAGAGTTAAGAAAACCGTGTTCATAAGCCTTCATTACTCATACTTCTCTCATTACTCACCCTGTCTTTTCTCTCTCAAGGACACAGAACTTCTAAATGCACACACACACACACACACACACACACACACACACACACACACACACACACACACACACACACACACACACCACTTTCCCACCTACACATGCTCATACACATCTGTCAAAAATGGATACTGAAGTAAGGTCAACGAATGAGAGTCCGGTGATAAATAGACCTAAGGGTCTCCTTTATCCCCCTCCCTACCTCCTTTTGTTGTTTTATCTTTGACCATCTCATTCTTACTTGCCACCTCACTTCCAATCCCCTCTTGCCACCTCACTTCCAATCTCTTCGTGCCTCTATCGCCTTCGCTCTGTCTCTGTCTCAGTTGGTTGCAAGTGCAATTATTTTTGACTCTAACACTGCAATGCATCACTACCCTCTTTTTCCCCTCATTACTGATACCACAACAGTCTGTAATCAAGGGCAGATGCTTCTATTTCCAGTATCCTTTGTGATATTCCAGCTCTGTGTTTATTCTGACAGTCACACTCTGAAGTCTTGGGGAGGGTTTAGATTTTTCCACCCAATCTATAATAAGGGAAGCAATCTATCAGAAATAATCAGTCCCTTACTGTGCAGTAGATAAGAACAATAAGGCAGTCTGGGTCAGTGAAGTTGGATAATAAGTCTGAGTTTTCTTTCTGTTTCTATGGGATGAAATCATCTGTGTCAGAGATGTGTTTCTTAGCCAAATTGAGAAAAAGCTGTATGACTAGTAATTTTGAGAGGTCTCTAGTCACTGCGTTTACAGTAGGAAATTTTGTGTTTGTTGATGATCAGATTTATGTCCAAATAGGGGTTAACACACAAGAGTGTAGGTGTAAATGCACCAAAAACAGACTCTAAACTTTAAACATGTAAATCTGGTTGTGTCGTTAGAATGGTTGCTTCCTTAGTATGCCCGGTTGCCTTGTACCATGTGAGAACACCATTGTCCACCCCCACTCCCCTGATGGCCTGCGCTCACATTGCACTTCTGATTCTGGGCATGTAAGCACTACATTTTTTATGCTACATTTATTCCTAAACAGAGTTGGGCTATTCCCTTTTTTCTATATTTATCAGAGTTCAATGCAAATTATTGTACTCAAAATGCTAAGGAAATGATGATAATATGTAAAATTCAAGGAATAACATGGAAATGTTATACTGTATATAAAATCATGCAATGTGATGTTTTCATTTGTAATTAAGGTACCATTACAGAACTTAAAAAGCCACTTTGTTTATTATACAGCCTGTATGGATGACTATGCTGTTTATTATTTAGGTTACTGATTATTATTAGGTGTGTGTTTACAAAGGTTTTGAAATAATCTCAAAAGGACTGTAGTGGGAGTTGCAAATAGTGACTAAAAACTCTGTGACTTTATATGTCTTTATATGTGAGAGGATGTCAGACTTGAGTCTATTTAAAAGTATTTTCAGAGACTTTTAAAAGTCCTCTAGCCATGGTAAGTGAAATAACTTCAAGATGGTACACTGTATATCGGCTATAATATGTGCGACATAGTGCGAAGTCCTGGTTCCCAATGACTGAATACAGACATTATATAGCTACATATATAATGGATTCAGCCGGTTTTAGCGTGATCGGCTTCAGGCGGTCTCATATAACCGATTCTGTGTCGGTCAACCACACAAGAACAGCACAGTGCTTTTACTAACTTTAATTCATAATTCAGTTCAGGTCAGTTCATAATTCAAAGTTTCAGGCAGTTGAGACTTTGTTTATGGGTTTGTTTGCTGACATGGTGAGGAAGAAGCGTTATAGCTATTTAGCTAGTCAACTAGAAAGGCTCCCTAAATACCAAATTATTGATGATGGACTAGGGACACTACTAATGGGTTAGTTATTAATTTTGAACACAACCATGTCTCCAGCATGGAAGCTCTTCAGAAAGTGCTGTATGGATTACATACATGGCGAAAATAAGCTGTGAAGCATCAACTCCAAAAAACATCGGAATAACAGATTTAATAAGACGTTTCTAACAGTATCACCCCCCTAAATATTCTGTATGCGGAGTTTGACAAAGCAAACAAAGTCAAAGAGGTTAAAGTTAAAGCTAGCAACAGCGCATAATATACACCACAGCCTAGATATAGTCTGTTAATAGGTGGGAAAGGCTATGTCAGACTAAAGAACAGAACACAGAAATTGATTATAAAGCAAAATGAAATCGGAGATAACCACATTATGCATGCAGTATCTCTCGAGACTGAATTTGGGGTATGTCTTAAAAGACAAAAATACTTCAGCCAAAAAAAAAAAAGCACCTCTCTTTTCTTAGGCTCTGTTTGTAAGATGTTGCAGATTGCACAATAAAAACTGTTTCATGCATTGTGATTTGAGTAATTTTGTGGGTGAATAAACCTTATAAGTAATTAAAGCCTTCATTATATATATAATGAAGTTTTTTTTTTTTGCGTTATTGGCTTCAAACAATCATGTGTTGAGTCTCATATAACCGGTTCTGTGCCGGTCAACCACACATGAACACCACAGCACTTTTACTAACAATGCTTTTACGAACTATAATTCATAATTCAGTTAAGTGTTTAAAGGTTTGGCCACTCGAGGGTTTGTTTGCTGATGAGAAGGAAGGATTCGGTTGTGTTTTGAGTGCTACTTATTCCAGCCTAGTAGGGTCTCTAACAGAGAAACAGAGCATTTGGTGACTCTCATATATATGCATATAATACACTGGGGCAAAAAAAGTATTTAGTCAGCCACTGATTGTGCAAGTTCTCCTACTTAGAAAGATGAGAGAGGTCTGTAATTTTCATCATAGATACACTTCAACTATGAGATACAAAATGAGAAAAAAAATCTACGAAATCACATTGTAGTATTTTTAAACAATTTAATTGTAAATCATGGTGGAAAATAAGTATTTGGTCACCCACAAACAAGCAAGATTTCTGGTTCTCACAGAGCTCTAACTTCTTCTTTAAGAACCTCTTCTGTCCTCCACTCGTTACCTGTATTAATGGCACCTGTTTGACCTCGTTATCTGTATAACAGACACCTGTCCACGGTCTCAAACAGTCAGACTCCAAACTCAACCCTGGCCAAGACCAAAGAGCTGTTGATGGACACCAGGAAGAAAATTGTAGACCTGCCACCAGGCTGGGAAGAGTGAATCTACAATAGACAAGCAGGTTGGTGTGAATAAAGCAACTGTGGGAGGGAGAAATTGTAAAACATACAAGACCATTGATAATCTCCCTTGATCTGGGGCTCCACGCAAGATCTCAACCCATGGGGTCAAAATGATCATGAGAACGGTGAGAAAAAATCCCAGAACTACACTGAGGGACCTGATGAATTACCTGCAGAGAGCTGGGACCAAAGTAACAAGGCTACCATCAGTAACACACTACATAGAGAGGGACTCAGATCCTGCAGTGCCAGACGTGTCCCCCTGCTTAAGCCAGTACATGTCCAGGCCTGTCTGAAGTTTGCCAGAGAGCATATGGATGATCCAGAAGAAGAATGGGAGAATATCATGTGGTCAGATGAAACTAAAATAGAACTTTTTGGTAAAAACTCAACTCGCCGTGTTGGAGGAAGAAGAATGCTGAGTTGCACCATACCTATTGTGAAGCATGGGGGTGGAAATATCATGCTTTGGGGCTGTTCCCCCCCCCCGGCTCCCAAAAACAAAAATACCGTGGTATACTGTAAAACTGGTAGAATCCTTAAAAATACTGTGATACAAATTTTTGGCCACACCACCCAGCACTACCTACCAGTATCCACATCCATTAGTCATGCTATTTTCACATGAGTTTGGATAAGCAGCTTGAATAAGAGCAAAATACGATAGTTTAGATATACCATTCTCACTACTGAGTATCTGAGTGTATCATTTGTTTGTGCTTGTCTTTGCGTAGGTTTCTCTTTTCCTGCTTGATGGCATCTGAGTCAGACTTTTAATGGACTTGGTCATTATCAGCAGAGAAAAATCTGGCTTTTTAAATATGGCGAAAAAAAAAAACCTAACGTAACCAAACTCTGTGGTAAGAAGTACAATAGGACTGGCGAGTCATAAATCTGCACTTACTAAAGCAACTAAAGCTCTTCACAGCAAGTTTGAAGGCACATGTTCAGGTGAATCATCACATGGACCTCAAGGGAAGTGAAAAGACAGGAGTAACCTGGAGCCTGTACCCTAACTTTGTTCTTCCTAAGTAAACAGGCTGGGACTCAGCCATACATTACGTCATATTCAGTGACGTCATGAGTCACTCTGAATTTAAAGCATCACAATCTTTTATCCTCTCTTTGCATATCCAGAGTCATGCACATTATATTGCAATCAGTGAGCATGGGACTTGTGTGTTGACCCCAGTTGCCCTTTCTTTCTCATTTCCAGCAGTGACCTGGATTGTTTTGATCATTTTGCTTAACGAGGTTTGCTAAAATGATGTCTGTGGTACTGCATGCAAAACTGCCTATTTATGACTTACATAAAGGTCAGCTCACATTTTAGAAGCCATCAATGCACAAATCCACATTAGTTCCAGGAATGAATCCTCCATTTCAAAACTCTTGAGCAATATTAAGTCAGAAACTGGCCTAAAACCCTCAACTGGTCAATTTCACATAATTTCAGATTACACACATTTCCATATTATATGCCATATACATGTTTAACTCTTATGCATCTAACGTGTGTGGACTGAAAACCAATCTTGAAGTCCCCATCTGTTACGTTTTGTATAAAATTGAATAATAATTGAACAGTTGACTGTTGACAGAAAGCCAGTAAGGACAGAGATTGTTTGTATCATCAGATACTGCAATATCAATGTCATATCAACAATATTCTAGAAAATCTTTAATTTATAAATGCAAGGACCTAGGAATGAGAGTCCATTCACGAGCGGCTAATAACTTCTAATGCAAGTTTCTGAAGGCCGTTACACACCGAGTGTAGTTAAATGTTATTTCATTGCATTAATCATAAATCATAATGATATTAATAAAAAAATAAATCTTTAAAAAGATCTACAGCGCCATGCGAACGGACAGCATAAGCTTCAACAGAATGCATCTATTACTTTCACATAAATTAATAATCACAAGAAACAACAGCGATTTCCAGAACACCTTTGCAATCCAAAGCAGGCTATTCACTTCATTAGACACTTCTGATATCACTGTAACCTTGCTCCTGTCACAAATAGCCATTGATGCTGATGTGACATTAAATAAATAAATAAACATACAAGCACTGGGTACTTTCATAAGAAACAACATGTACAAGCTGTTATCTTGTGTGCCTGACGTTGTCAAACTGCATGGCTACACTCAGTCGTCTTGGCTGTTGCTATGCCAACACCAGAAGTGACAGTGATTGTTCAGTGAGTTTTTGTTGCCGGCAAAAGTTCGAAATAATTGAACAGAGGGTGGATAAAATAATGTCGCAATTCTGTTGTCCAAAAAAAAAAAAAAAAGCCTTTGGTGTGGAAGATACCGTCATTATACACAAGCTTGAATTAATTTACTGTCGTCCAAATAAATCGTACAAATCCAGAAAGCTATTTATTTGGTGCGTACCAGCCTTAACAGAAAGCCACGATTCCAGAGTCAGCAACAAGAGTTCCCAGATCAAGATCTATGGAAACACAGACCATTCTTCTGAGATTCAGGCCTATTACTACTATACAATAGTTAATGTATGAAGCTCACCACATATGCCACTTGTGATGAAAGGTGAGAAACCACTGGGATAAACAGAAATGTTCCAGTTGACTACTTAAACACATAGTGCCAATCCAATCGTGAAATACACTTTAAACAAAATCACCTTGATGTTGTGTTTAAACAATATAATTATAGACTCCACTTTCACCGCCACCACTTCATATTTTATCTAAAACAGCAACAATAAAACAACAACAAAAAAACCTCAGTCATATCACGCCCACAAGCAACAACAATTCATTCTGCGTAAAGATCTAAAAGACACTGATGGACTGTAGCTCTTTTTGCAGTTCTGGGCCAGGCTGGAGGGAGGCAATCAGAAGACATGACATGACCCAGGCAAGTCTCCTTTATCACGGTCTTACAAAACGGAGAAGCTATAGGACCAGGACATTATTCCATCTCATATTCAGATTCAATATCTCTACCATCTCACATTTCATCTTATAAATTACATTTTGCCACAACTGCACTCCCTGCAAGATATGGGTCTGAGCAATGGAAATTGTGGGGATGCAGACTGTGATACATGAGTTTGTGTGTGTGTAGCAATTGTGATGAATTTGCAGCAGAACTGTGGGTAACCCTGACGTGCCCCCCACTGGTTGAGAGAGACAGTTTTATCACAGGCAGTATTGGTAGCATGAAAGTTATGAATCTCATATTCAAAATGTTAACTTCACTCACACCTCGTGACTAGTCTAAATTAGCCCCCAACGGTGTTGTGAGAAGAAGTTCAAACCTTAATGCAGACATTCTACCACTGAATCCAGTAAAAGTTCTGCTACCAGAGACACTTGGTTACTATGCCTCTGTACAAGCTTTACTGTGTTTGCAGACACGGATAGATAGAAATACTTTAGTGATCTCCAGGGGGACATGTTTGGTTACACAGTTGCAAATATTATGTACACAAAACAATACACTACTCTTGCACACTACTCACATTACACAATTACACAGAGCAAAGACATCAGTGCCAAATCACAAGACAACGTACAGACAAAACATTAGAGAAACAGTAGTTCATACTGCAAACGAAACATTTCAAGGCATATTTCATGGTGGGTAGCGTCATGAAATAAATAGTATGTACTTACTTTAATTAGTAAGTTACACACACACACACACACACACACACACACACACACACACACACACACACACACACACACACACACAGCTGTAATCAGAAATATTCAACCCCTTCAACTCCAAAGACATAATAGAGATGTGGATGAAAAATAATGACAATAAATTACCGTATTTTCGGGGCTATAAAGCGCACCAGGTTATAAGGCACATTAAATGAAACAAAACTCTTAAGTTCCGTCGGAAACTCAGTTTGGTCTTTACCTGGGGCAGGACTTCTTCTTGCTTCCTCTACTTCCGTACCATTGATTCGTTAATGTTGAGTTCTCTTGCAGCTGCTCTATGTCCATGTTGTACTGCGTGACTGATAGCGTTGAGTTTGAAATCCGCTTCGAAAATAAATAAATGAATGAATGCACATACGCTAATGTTGAAGCACATACCGTATTACTCCGCAATGCTGCGCACTATGGTTGCCGTAACCTTCGTAACCTACCAAGACCGTGCTAAAATATTTTGACAGATTTATGAGCGCCGTGTACCATCTACACTCGGTTCTAGGTCAGAAAGCACAACCAGAATTAATTCATACATTAGGCACACCGCATTTTAAGGCGTACTGTCGATTTTTGAGAAAATTAAAGTATTTTAAGTGCGCTTTATGGTCCGAAAAATACGGTACAAAAACTCATTAAACAACAAACAGCATTTATTACTACGTATGTGAGTTATGTTGACAAGGTGAAGGTGACTTAACTTTGAAGTTCAAATGAAAAATGAAACTCTTTGAAGATGTGCATGTGCACTATTATTCAACCCCCTGCTTTAATACGTTCTGAAGCATCATTTAGCTTTTATAACTTCCAACAAACATTTTGGTAAGTACTAACAACCTTTTACACCTATCAATTGGAACCTTGGCCCATTCTTCACGTGCAAAAGCCTCTAGTTCAGTGATGTTTGATGACTTCCGTGGTGCAAATGCCTTCTTTAAATCCCACCAAATATTTTCAATCGTGTTTAGATCTGGTGACTGGCCACTCCAGGACATTCCAGGATCTTTTTCTCAACCAAGCTTTGGTTGACTTTGAGGTGTGCTTAGGATCATTGTCTTGCTGGAAGGTCCAGTGATTGCCAAGGTTTAATTTGTCAACAGATGGCATCACATTCCTCTTTAAAATGGCTTGGTATTTCTGAGAATCCATGATGCCAGGTACACAATCAAGACTGCCAGTTCCTGCTGCAGAAAAAAGGGCCACATCAATGACCCACCTCCATGCTTGACTGTGGAGATGGTATTCTTCTGGTCATAAGCCTGGCCTTTCGAACGCCAGACATACCGCTGGTCCATATGTCCAAACAGTTCCAGTTTGGTTTCATCAGTCCATAGAACTGTCTCCCAAAACTTATTCGAATTCCTCTTGGGATACTGTAGTTGACTTTTGAGGTTCCTTGAGGTTAGGAGTGGAGTGCATCTTGGAGTCCTGCCATGAAGTCCTCGTTTATTCAGTGCACATCTTATAGTTGCTACTCAAGCACTTGTTCCAGCCTTCATTAGGTCATCCTGTAGGTGTCTTGCACTAGGTTTTTCTTAGTTGTCCTGACTAAGTTGCTAAGGGCCCTTGATGAAATTTTGGGCATTCTTCCATGGCCAGGCAGGTATGCAGCTGCTCCATATGTTCCTTATAATGCTCCCTATGGTGTCTCTTGGGATGTTATATTTTTTGGAAATCTTCTTATACCCAAGGCCCTTTAGGTGAGATGAAATAATCTCCTCTCTCAGCTTTTGTGCATCATAGCTGAAGCAAATGAAGGATCATTATAAAGTTCTCAAAGACTGAATTATGTTTCAAGTCCACTCTCTCTCTCTATACACACACACACACACACACATATATATATATATATATATATATATACATACATACATACATACACACACACAGATGTAATTATGTAGTTATTTTATTTTGTCCACAATAATCCTCTATAGTGTAACTGGGCTGCAAAACAAATAGGGACATTAAAATAAAACTCCACAGCTCCTAATAACCCAACAAATTAGTTTCCATATTGACTGCACAGATTACAGCTGTGGCACATGCTGTTGTGTAGAATTGAAGTAAAATGAAAAAGGCATTTAAATTGGTTTTCATGCCTTCCATCAGAGCTCCATATTACTTTAGTGTCACTGGGTGGGATAAACTACTGTAGGCTGAACAGTCTGTCACCAATAGTGTGCTCTTGGCTGTGACTTATCATTGCTACATTTACATGCTGAGATTGCCATCAATCCAACTGTAATCATTAAGACTGCAGATACCCACTGAACTGTTTATTCATGCTGAAATCAAGAAACAAATAAACTGCACTAAATGTAATCCGACTCAAAGCTATGTGCATGTATGGAACACCATGTAATGTAGACATAGCAACGAGAAGAATGTGAGTGGTGCTTTGAAACAAGGCACAAACGATGGCTCGGCATGTTTTCCAATTTTTCAATTGCTGTGATTGTTTATTCACTTCCTGAAGCAATCTTAAACATATCGGTACTATCATTGAACCCCACTGCCATCCCTTTTTTTTAAATACTTGTTTAAACAAAATTATTTCCAAGTTTTCGGTCAACAGTGCTGCTGACAATTTTAAGGTATCTTAAAGCTTAAAACATTAACTTTGTTTCCTCCTGACCCAATGTTTTTTCATTACCTGTGTGTGCAGCGTGACATAATCACACATGCAGAACATACATAGTTCAACTGGAAATGTAACAGAAGTTTAGATGGCTCTTTTTTCTATTTTGTTTTTAACTGACCATTTAAAGGATATCCAACTTTTCAATAACATAAAAAATTAGAATTTGAAGTAATCCATAGAGATCTACAGTTTCTTTTAGCATTGAGCTATGAATCATATAATAAAAGGATTATTAGGATTGTTTTAAAGAAATTGTAGGCATTGACTGGAGAATTAGCTACAAGCATTGTAGATTTAACACCTCACATAATTCACAGAAGATACAGATTTGTATTATATATCCCATTTAAAACTGAGGTGTGTCTCTATCCTGATACTCAACACTACAATATTCACTGACTGGATGGAACAACACAGCAATATGGATTTTTAAATAAGGATCAGCAGTGTGCTAGAAAAGCTGAATTTGATCAATAAGTACTGGTTTTTGACTGTGGTGCATTTTTTTGCCTTCTATAACAATAAATCAATTGTATTTGTACCAGTATGATGTTAAGTGCAGTTGCTGTGTGAGAACCACTTAGGAATTAACTGACACTGTGTTGTTGTTTTTTTTTTTGTGAATGTGAAGAAATGACAAAAACAATGATGGTTGAGAACACAACCACTAAAGCAAGTTACATATATACTCTGTCAGTAAGGGTCTTAGGCACTTTCCAGCAACACCGAGTGAGTCACAGAAACACAAGCAGCACTCAGATTAGTCCCTAAGCATGCAACCAGTGTGTGGAGGCTCCTCTCACCATGAGAATACACCTACACACAGCCACACGTGTTGAGAAATCGACAAGCTTCCACTCGCACTGCATCTCAATGAAGAAGGTAGCAGGTATTCTGTGAAATGGAACTCGGAGGAGCCTATATGATTTTCAGGAACTCTTCTAACCTGAAGACCGAGACTAAAAATGTGATTTGGAATGCAATTCAAATGTGACTGTATAATCTTTGATAATGTGTTTCATATTAGTTTACACAAGCGTAGGAACTTAATTTCATTCCCTTTTCCAGTTTGAACAGCACAGCCTCAATCCCCATGCAATTAGAAAAAGCTATAGACCTTCTGGAGGTAATCACTGCCTGCAGGGACCCAGGATGATGATAATAATAGTAATAATAATAACAAACTAAAATGTATATAATGGCATATTACATTTATGTCATTTAGCAGATGCTCTTACCCAGAGGGCCTTACAATCCAAGCAATTCTGGGCCTTGCTCAAGGACCCAACAGTGGCAGCTTGGCAGAGGTGGGATTTGAACCCTGGACCTTCTGGTTCATAGTCCAATACCTTTGACATATCTGGCCATGTCTGACTAAGAAGAGTTCAGCTAGGCCCATCACACAGCACTGCAATAGCGACCTCTGTCCACTCCTGTGAATGACTGGTGTCCCATTCAGGGTATATGTTTGCCTGTGTCTCCCAGGATTATTTGATGGGAATGTCAGTATTTTTTTTGATGAAGCGTTTCAATTTTATGTCAAGAACTACACTAACCCAGGCTTCTCTTCATATTGCTGCTGTCAAATACATCTAACACTCAGTGTTTGATATCCTACCATGCAGAATGACATTAGAAAACAAAACTACAACTTAATATCCATTATCTCTCAGTGGTGTTTATTTTGCATTGCCTTTGTAATTGTAACCAGCGTGTGTGCATAATGTCAGTGAGATGCAGACTAACTGTGCCATAAATTGTAATTGGTTGTGAAAATGCATCCTAAAGTGGGAAAACCTCACATTCCTTGAAGAAGGCATTTCAAAAAGGCACAACTGAGGATGTTCTTCCAGAGGCCAGCTTAAGAATCTTAATGTATGCCAGACAGCAATGTTTCAGGTTTCAGTGCATCCTTAAATCTTCCATCACTGTGAGATTTTAATCCTCTTCACAATCCAAATATCTGCTACAGTGGGTAGTTCGTACTGCAAAGCAGATTGTTAGGTGGCAACTGTACTGGACTGGATTTCCCAAAGGCTTTGCACCACAAAGATCAGTATATGGTAGAGCGAGGATCATTAGGTAAGATGATCAAAAAGATCCCTGTTCAGAGCAAGGACATGTGGTGTAAAAATTGCAGATGATCACACCCATCCAGAAAAACCACCTGTTCCATAACCTACCATTGAGCAGATGCTATCAAAGCATCCACACCAAGACAGCTCGTTACCACAACAGCTTCTTTCCTTGCATGCCATATGTTTCATTAAAAATCCACAGTTATTCTAACCTCTAAACCACGTCCTTCAAACCCCTGTCTTGTTCAAATTATCCAAATGTTCATCTCAGCTGTCTGTGTGCACCTTCAACACACCAGCATCACATCTGGAACACAATACCTGTTTCAATTCTAATGTCCTGCACTTACCCATCACACTTGAAAATTCTTTACAATTTAGTACATGAGTATGAACCTGGCATAACTGTGTATACCAAGTATCCCCAATATGGCAAGGTCCATGTCACAGGTGTGCAGAGTGAAGACATGGGTACTGCAGGTTAAACTGAGTCACAAAAACCCAAATGTTCTGAATAAACATGACATTACTGACCAGCCTGAAAATTAATATACAAACCTCCAAATATAGATGGATCTAGGCAAGTCAAGAGCCGACAATTAGTATGAGTGAATTTGATTACAACACAATAGTTCTCTTTATGAAATCTCTAACATAATGTATTTTATTCCTGTTGATTATGAATAAGAGCTAGTATGTGTGCATGTACACGATTGTTATTGAATTACTTGAGCACCATCTTGAAAATGATACTTCAGACATGGATACAAGAGACTTCAAGGCTTCAGAGGCTTCCATTTCTGTACATATTCTCCCCAGTGAAGCCCAGAAGTGGCACATCGGGTATGTGGGTATATTTAGCTTTTGAAAGTGTATTTGTCAGTTCAAAAATGCTTATTCAATCAATTTTGCAGTTTTCTGCTTTAAGAACACATGCTGGGGCCTGAGATAGGGGATGTGAGGAGATACTTGCTCCACGCAAAGAGGTCCCACAGAAAATGTGTAGGTGGGTAATCGGAGAGAGTCACAGACCTATGACATATATAAGGCAGTATAAAAGAAGACGTTTAGCAATTACAGTGGGGCAAAAAAGTACAGTGCCTTGCAAAAGTATTCGGTCCCCTTGAACTTTTCAACCTTTTGCCACATTTCAGGCTTTAAACATAAATATATGAAATTGTAATTTTTTGTGAAGAATCAACAACAAATGGGACACAATCGTGAAGTGGAACAAAATTTATTGGATATTTTAAACTTTTGTTAGAAATGAAAAACTGAAAAGTGGGGCGTGCAAAATTATTCGGCCCCCTTGCGTTAATACTTTGTAGCGCCATCTTTTGCTGCGATTACAGCTGCAAGTCGCTTGGGGTATGTCTCTGTCAGTTTTGCACATCGAGAGACTGAAATTTTTGCCCATTCTTCCTTGCAAAACAGCTCGAGCTCAGTGAGGCTGGATGGAGAGCGTTTGTGAACAGCAGTTTTCAGCTCTTTCCACAGATTCTCGATTGGATTCAGGTCTGGACTTTGACTTGGCCATTCTAACACCTGGATATGTTTATTTATGATTGTTATGTTTTGGATCATTGTTCTTGTTGGAAGATAAATCTCCGTCCCAGTCCCTCAAGTCTTTTTTTTGCAGACTCCAGACAGGTTTTTCCTTTCAGAATGGTCCTGTATTTTGGCTCCTGGGCCATTTTCCCATCAATTTGAATAACCATCTTCCCTGTCCCTACTGAAAAAAAGCAGGCCCAAACAATGATGCTGCCACCACCATGTTTGACAGTGGGGATGGTGCATTCAGGGTGATGAGCTGTGTTGCTTTAACGCCAAAGATAATGTTTTGCATTGTGGTCAAAAAGTTCGTCTGACCAGAGCACCTTCTTCCACATGTTTGGTGTGTCTCCCAGGTGGCTTGTGGCAAACTTTTTATGGATATCTTTGAGAAATGGCTTTCTTCTTGCCACTCTTCCATAAAGGCCAGATTTGTGCAGTGTACGACTGATTGTAGTTCTATGGACAGAGTCTCCCACCTAAGCTGTAGATCTCTGCAGTTCATCCAGAGTGATCATGGGCCTCTTGGCTGCATCTCTGATCAGTCTTCTCCTTGTTTGAGCTGAAAGTTTAGAGGGACGGCCGGGTCTTGGTAGATTTGCATTGGTCTGATACTCCTTCCATTTCAATATGATCGCTTGCACAGTGCTCCTTGAGATGTTTAAAGCTTGGGAAATCTTTTTGTATCCAATCTGGCTTTAAACTTCTCCACAACAGTATCTGAACCTAGGCCTGGTGTGTTTCCTTGTGGTCTTCATGATGCTCTCTGCGCTTTAAACAGAACTCTGAGACTATCACAGAGCATGTGCATTTATACGGAGACTTGATTACACACAGGTGGATTCTGTTTATCATCATCAGTCATTTAGGTCAACATTGGATCATTCAGAGATCCTCACTGAACTTCTGGAGTGAGTTTAAAGTAAAGGGTCCGAATAATTTTGCACGACCCACTTTTCAGTTTTTTATTTCTAAAAAAAGTTTAAAATATCCAATACATTTTGTTCCACTTCACGATTGTGTCCCACTTGTTGTTGATTCTTAACAAAAAATTGCAATTTCATATCTTTATGTTTGAAGCCTGAAATGTGGCAAAAGGTTGAAAAGTTCAAGGGGGCCGAATACTTTTGCAAGGCACTGTATTTGGTCAGTCACTGATTGTGCAAGTTCTCTGACTTAGAAAGATGAGAGAGGTCTGTAATTTTTCATCACAGGTACACTTCAACTATGAGAGACAAAATGAGAAAAAAAATCCAGGAAATCGCATTGTAGGATTTTTTAAGAATTTATTATTTATTATTTTCCTAATTTTTTCTCTCATAGTTGAAATGATGAAAATTACAGACCTCTCTCATTTTTCTAAGTCGGAGAACTTGCTCAATCAGTGACTGACCAAATACTTTTTTGCCCCACTGTAAATTGTTGGTAAAAATATCTACTGATATCTATTACTATTGACTATTAAATAAATATATCTAAAGGCACATTTCAAGTAGAAAATAGAGCATTTCTTGAATAACCAAATGAATTTTCACCCAGAACTACTGTATTTCATTGCATTCCCAAAAGGAATGCAGAAAGATCCCTTTATTTGACAAAAAGTCTCCTCCCCAAGCACCTGATGCTTGTCCCCTCTCCCAGCTGCCCTTCAAATACATTGATTAAACAAGACAGGGTAGATCTTTGAGAGTCAGGGTTCTTTAGTAATAGTTTTTCGATCTCTGTCAGACACCACTGCAAGTTCCTTTTGTCTGAAAGTGAATTTAGGAAGTGTCAAACTGGAAGACATCTAAAACAGTCTGATTTTAATTGTGCATACTGACGTCTCAAAGATCAAAATAGCATTAATATACCATCTGAAAATATGTCTGCACGATTCCATGATTAAATCATCTTCAATTACCAATATTATTTAACTGAGATGGGAAATCTGTGATGACAATCTGTGAAGATCAAAAAGTGTGATGACAGGGAAAGACCATTATCCATCTTTAGATAAACCTTTATATCTTTCCAAATCAAAGGAGTATTAAATACCACAGAGTGATTTGAAATATTGTGTAGTCCTTTCACATTGTCTACAAATGGTAAGAATTTAATTGGCAAGGGAGTTCAAGCTATTGATTTCATATTGATCTAAAGTGTGCTGATCCTGTTAGTACACCAGCTAACAGTGTGTTTTATATGAGCTGACCAACAATCAATCTTTAGATTTGGTAGACCAGCGCCACCTTTGTCTTTTGCCTCCATAATGGTAAAAAGTCTTGGCTTCTTATTTTTCCAGATTAATCTAGTGAAGTGTTTATTTAGATCAATTAATGGGGAATGTCACAAGAGGTGACTGAATAAAATAATAGAACCTTGGAAATATATTCATTCTTGATAAATACATCCTGCCAAAGACAGAAATTAGTAATGAGCACCAACTCAATAAATCAATCTTTATCCTATTTTACTAAGGGTGCATAGTTATTATCAACAAGATTGTGAAGATCTGGTGTAGAAAAAATCCCAAGCCATGTAAAGCCTTCTGTAGAAAAGTGAAATTTAATGTATTAAATGGGTGAGTTATGGATTTAGAGCAATTTAATTATAGCCAGAGAAATTGCTATAGCGGCACATATTAATTCTAAAAGTTCATGGACAGACACCTGAAAAATTGGTTTTCATTTTTATGTTTAGCACTGAAAGTTCTATTGTAAGGGCAAAAAAAAAAAAAAAAAGTCGAAAGAGGACATCCTTATCATGTGTGCTAGGCAATGTATTCGTACTGATGTAAGCATCAAAGGCCATTAGTGGTAGGGGTGGCTTGAGGACTGGAATAATAATTGCATACAGCGGTGCTTGAAAGATTGTGAAACCTTTAGAATTTCTATATTTCTGCATAATATAGAAATATATTAGATAAAGACAACCTAGTTAAACAAATAAGACAAAAATATTATAATTGGTAATTTATTTATTGAGGAAATTATGCAACATTACATATTAGTGAGTGGCAAAAGTATGTGAACATTTGCTTTCAGTATCTAGTGTGACCCCCCTGTGCAGCAATAACTGCTACTAAATATTTTCTGTAACTGTTGATCAGTCCTGCACACCGGCTTGGAGGAATTTTAGGCCCATTCCTCCATGCAGAACAGCTTCAGCTCTGGGATGTTGGTGGGTTTCCTGACATTAACTGCTCACTTCAGGTCCTTCCACAACATTTCCATTGGATTAAGGTCAGGACTTTGGAGGTTGGGTCCCTTTTTGAGTCTTGGTCCTCCCAAGGTTTCTTCCTATAACACCTTGGCACTGTTGCCCTAGGCTTGCTCAATTTGGGATTGGAAGTAGGTACTAGGAGCTAATCTAAACTTGCAAAGTTGCTTTGAGACAATGCTCCATTGTAAAAAGCGCTGACTTGACTTGACTTGACCTGACTTGACTTGACTTGACTTTGACTTGGCCATTCCAAAACATTACCTTTATTCTTCTTTAACCATTCTTAGGTAGAACGACTTGTGTGCTTAGGGTCGTTGTCTTGCTACATGACCCACCTTCTCTTGAGATTCAGTTCATGGACAGATGTCCTGACATTTTTATAATTCTCTGATATAATGCCAGGTGCAGCAAAACCATGATACTACCATCTAAAATTTCTAAAGGGTTTCCAAACTTTCAAGCACCACTGTAAGGATTAATGGAGTTGTATTGTACAGGTGCTCCCTGACTTACGATGTGGATATGTTCTAACAAATCCACTCTTTTCACACTCTATCATAGCGGAGCCAATGTTATTGTTAAAAACACTTACATTAACCGACCGTTGACTAAAAGCATTTACAAAAAGTTTATTTTATAATAAAGTGTTGAAAAATCTCACGTAATTTAGTGAGTAATGGATTGAAAGTGAAAAGTAAAAGCAAAACACTTACTATATTTGTGAACTCAGGGCGCTAACATAGCTGCTAATGCTAACTGCAGCCTGTACTCTGGAGGACTTGGCTGCTTTTGGTTGTCTGTAATGAATAACCATTTTAAGATCCATAGGGACTTACTTGCACTAATACAGAACTATAAAAGTAAAAATAAAGAAAAACACACAAAACACAGCGGAGATTCTACTCTAAGCAAGAGCTATTGTGAATCTGAATCACTGTGTACTGAATCATGAATCGAGTTTGAAACAAGTTGTGTTGCTCAACTCCTACAAATTTAAGCAAGTGTGTTAGTACCGAGCAAACGATGAGAGTTGAGACAAATTTTTCTAGTCAAAATGTGTCAACAAGTTTGACGAGTTCCGAGGTGGTCGAGAACCAAGGTACCACTGTCTATATACAAATCCAGTTTTATCAGGTTTCACTGTATTTGGCAATACCACCTCAAGTCTATTTGCAAGCACCTTGACCATAACTTTGACCACAATGCATAGCACTGTGGATCTATTCCTTTCTTCAAGGTTAGTCATCTTCAAGATGAAGAAATCTTGCAGGTATCAGGTACTGAATTGCACTCCAAAAACGCCTGCAATGCTGAGAGCAAAATTAGGCTAATTTCAAGCCAAAATACCTAATAAAATTCAGGTGGAAAACATGAACCTGATGCTTTGTTTGACAACATAGCCTGCAGCACTTCTCAGAACTTCATCTACAGAAAGAGAAGCATCATGTTCATCCCTGGCTGAGGCTGCTACCACAGAGTGATATCTTTCCCAGAAATGACACTATCTGACTATATGACCAACATGAATTTTGTGACTTATATAGAGACTACTAATAGCTTGTGAAACTTTATTTATAGAAATAGGATCATGTACAATAGTATGGTCAGAGGTTTGTAATTCTTGCCTTCTCTGTATTTGAAGCTTTTTAAAATTCTAATTAAATTGGTGATTTTTTTAAGGCCATGTAATGTGCCTTTTGCCTTGCACAGAGTGACATGTAATATAATACAGGTAAACGCTTATTATGCTCCCAATATTCAGAGATATACTTACGCATCATAGAGCAACATGATGCATTATTACGCAGGGAGAAATTGAACATCTATGCTTTAGTTTTCTGTATAGAAGTGGCTATACATGTAATCATTTTAATCATTTAATCACTCGGGTGTAGTTTGAGAAAACGAATTTGCCAATCTTACAGAGCGTAACTAAGTGAATACGTTAGCTGGTTATATAGTTAGATATAGTCGGTCCTTGAAAATGAAGAATGGCGATTGGAATAGAAAGAGAAATCTTTTACTAACGGCTTGAGTTCCCTAAAAATATCAACTAAATCTGATTTGCCGCACATTTCCCTAATCTTGCTGACTTCTAAAGATCTTGGATTGCATATTACAGAAGATGACTTGCTCCTGGTTTAGAACACGTTTGAGGTCACCTGCTAGTTGAGGACACTATTACAGTGGTGCTTCAAAGTTTGTGAAATCTTTACAATTTTCTACATTTCTGCATAAATATGACCTAAAACATCATCAGAGTTTCACACAGGTCCTAAAAATAGATAAAGAGAACCCAGTTAGAAAAATGAGACAAAAATATTATACTTGGTCATTTATTTATTGAGGAAAATCATCCAATATTACATATTAGTGATTGGCAAAAGTATGTGAACCTCTAGGATTAGCAGGTAATTGGAAGGTGAAATTAAAGTCATGTGTTTTCAATCAATTAGATGACAATCAGGTGTGAGTGGGCACCCTGTTTTATTTAAAGAACAGGGATCTATCAAAGTCTGCTCTTCACAACACGTTTGTGAAAGTGTATCATGACACAAACAAAGGAGATCTCTGAGGACCTCAGAAAAAGAGTTGTTGATGCTCATCAGGATGGAAAAGGTTTACAAAACCATCTCTAAAAAGTTTGGACTCAACTAATCCACAGTCAGACAGATTGTGTACAAATGGAGGAAATTCAAGACCATTGTTACCCTCCCCAGGAGTGGTCAACCAAAAAAGATCACTCCAAGAGCAAGGCGTGTAATAGTTGGCGAGGTCACAAAAGACCCCAGGGTAACTTCTAAGCAACTGATGAGTCCACCATCAGAAGAACACTGAACAATAATGGTGTGCATGGGGGAGTTGCAAGGAGAAAGCCACTGCTCTCCAAAAAGAACATTGTTGCTCATTTGTTGCAGTTTGCTAAAGATCATGTGGAAAACCCAGAAAGCTATTGGAAGACGGATTTGAGGCTTTTTGCTACATCTGGGCCAGGACAGCTTGCCATCATTGATGGAACAATGAATTCTGAATTATATCAGAGAATTCTAAAGGAAAATGTCAGGACATCTGTCCATAAACTGAATCTCAAGAGAAAGTGAGTCATGCAGCAAAACAACGACCCTAAGCACACAAGTCGTTCTACCACAGAATGGTTAAAGAAGAATAAAGGTAATGTTCTGGAATGTCCAAGTCAAAGTCCTGACCTTAATCCAATCGAAATGTTATGGAAGGACCTGAAGTGAGCAGTTAATGTGAGGAAACCCACCAACATCCCAGAGTTGAAGCTGTTCTGTATGGAGGAATAGGATAAAATTCCTCCAAGCCGGTGTGCAGGACTGATCAACAGTTACAGGAAACATTTAGTTGCAGTTATTGCTGCACAGGGGGGGTCACACCAGATACTGAAAGTAAAGGTTCACATACTTTTGCCACTCACTAATATGTAATATTGGATCATTTTCCTCAATAAATAAATGACCAAGAATAATATTTTTGTCTCATTTGTTTATCTGGGTTCTCTTTATCTGATGTTTTAGGTCATTTTTATGCAGAAATATAGAAAATTCTAAAGGGTTCACAAACATTTAAGCACCACTGTAAAAAACAAATTTAGGAGCAGCCTCATTTGTAACATAAGCATTCATGAATGTAAATTGCTAGCCCCATATTAAACCTGGAACTAAAATAAACCTACCATCCGGATATTTATTTGCTACTATAGAATTCATGGTAATGGTCTTCTAATTAATTTAGCTAAAAAACCTTCCCTGAAATTGTTTTACATGCTGTAAAATAAACCTATCCAACCCAATCCACTTTTAGTTTTAAATGCTCAGTGCTAAATGGATTTCCTGATGCATGGCAATAGACGTATCGTTTTTATAAAAGGAGAATCTTCTCTTCATCTTGACCACATGCCCCAAACACTTCACATTCCACATGATAATACTTCTGTTCATACCTGTACATTGACTTACAAGTAACCTGATTAAATACGCAGATATAGAATATTAACCTGAATACATACAGACCTCTGAGTCTGACTTTCCTTATTGTAAGAGAAACAGAAAAACTAAGAAAACAACAAGGCTCACACCCAGTCTCCAAATGATCCGAAATATTACCAAAAAACAAGGTCACAACCCCTCCGACGCAGTAAGCAAAGAATACATGAGAAAATGACAGTCAAATCAAAGCGCAGACGGTAACAGAGAGAGTACAGAAAGATGCTCCAATTATCCAAACAGATTTAACCCTAAACCAGACGTCCTAATTAAGAGTACAGTGAGGCAAAAAAGTATTTAGTCAGCCACTGATTGTGCAAGTTACTCTACTTAGAAAGATGAGAGAGGTCTGTAATTTTCATCATAGGTACACTTCAACAAAATGAGAAAAACAATTCCAGGAAATCACATTGTTGGATTTTTAAATAATTTAATTGTGAATCATGGTGGAAAATAAGTATTTGGTCACCCACAAACAAGCAAGATTTCTGGCTCTCACAGACCTGTAACTTCTTTAAGAAGCTCTTCTGTCCTTCACTTGTTACCTGTATTAATGGTACCTGTTTGACCTCATTACCTATATAAAAGACACCTGTCCACAGCCTCAAACAGGCAGACTCCAAACTCAACCAAGGCCAAGACCAAAGAGCTGTTGAACGACACCAGGAAGAAAATTGTAGACTTGCACCAGGCTGGTGTAGGTTGGTGTGAATAAATCAACTGTGGAAGCAATTGTAAGAAAATGGAAGACATACAAGACCATTGATAATCTTCCACGATCTGGGGCTCCACGCAAGATCTCATCCCGTGGGGTCAAAATGATCATGAGAACGGTGAGAAAAAATCCCAGAACTACACGGAGGGACCTGATGAATGACCTGCAGAGAGCTGGGACCAAAGTAACAAGGGCTACCATCAGTAACATACTACGCCGAGAGGGACTCGGATCCTGCAGTGCCAGGTGTGTCCCCCTGCTTAAGCCAGTACATGTCCAGGCCTGTCTGAAGTTTGCCAGAGAGCATATGGATGATCCAGAAGAGGATTGGGAGAATATCATGTGGTATAATATCACAACGTTTTGGTAAAAACTCAACTCATCGTGTTTGGAGGAAGAAGAATGC